>JAXIVJ010006484.1:5000-66560 GCA_036785665.1 Chirona hameri
TATACAGTTGGGAGCACTTTGTGAGATAATAGTTGCAATATAAGGCTTTGGATGGAAAGTATAGCCCAAAAACCCAAATACTTAAATTTTGACACTTGACCCTGACATGTGACCTTATTTAAAGAATTTCGGGTACGCGTTAGATTCTTCTCAATGAAAGCTTTCGATCGCCGCCTTGCGTGTCTCGCTGCGGTTATTGGTTCGGAAGATACGAGGGGGGGGGGGGTAAATTTACCCCCAGCGCCGGGCGTTCGGATGGAGACCCCAGCGCCGCGCGGGTTAACAGGCTACGAGGGTGTGTCCATCTTTCAATGTATTTGTATTAAAGGATTAGTCTTAAGGACGTGCATGGAAATCATTAAACTTTGAATACTGGCGTTTCCCATGACATTCTGTAGGTGGCGACGTCATTTATATCGTTCCCTCACATAGACAGACTAAAGGCGGCCGTGCACTTGGCCGTTCGGGCGCGCCGATATCACTGCGACATTCCGCGGTTCCGCGGTGTTCAGCACAGGAAAAGCTCGTCCGGACCAGCTTTATTCCGCGATATCGCGCGCCGAATGACGCAGTGTGCGGCCCGCATAACGGAGAGTCATCCGTGTCATAACCTCACCCAAAGCCACTGAAATCGACAGAAAATGGGCAAATTTGCCTACTTTTAAGAAAATGTAAGCAACTTGAGATAATTGTCTTTCAGACCATGTGCCTGATGACAAGGAATGGAAATCGGACGGGTTTTTCAGAATTCCCCCCCACAAAAAAAAGCTTTTGGTGCACATCAGACCCCCATCCCCCCCCCCCCCCCACAAACTGACCAACGGTGACACCCCTGTTCATGTTTACTCCACTTTGCTCCTCATGTCCATCAACTCTCACGGTGGCTGCATTAATTAGTACCACGACGCAGGTATTTTAGAACCTGATCGACTTCAGATTGAAATGAATTATATATATATATATATATATATATATATATATATATATATATATATATACTTATATATATATATATATATATATATATATATATTCCGTTTCTTTGACGTGCGACTTTTTGTTTGTTGAAAATATGACTTATTTTGAGTTTCTACAAATTTTTAGTTTCCAAACTTTGCACACCCGCCGGACTCGCCACAAAAATGCAAAATTTCTGAAACCATAATGTAGGGAATTGTTGAATATCTTGAACGAAACGGGTAAAATTTATATTTTTGTTTGCAATAATCTACGAAAAGTATATAAAAGCTGGATGTTTTTGCAGATGGAATTCATATTGCGATTGTTATTACGGATAGAACTCTTATTGGATTAATTGTTCTAACGGATGTTCTTACGAAATGGAGATCTTACGGGATGCAACATCGCATGGGATTATATAAATGATCCATGACATTTGTAAGGTTTTGTGCGACCCTAAATCCGTTGCTAAATCCCATCTAGAAATGATCTACTGGGAGACGGAGATGATCTACTGGGATCCACGGGTTCCGTTCTGTCATGAGGTCCACCGATAATCAGAGATCTTTGTCTGAAATCCATACACGCAGCTTGGTAGAAGTACTCCATTTTATTACCACAGGGGCGTAGCTTCTCCAGAAAAGTTGGGGGCTGAGCTGGGAAAAATCGCTCAAAGAACCATAAAATCCACAAAATACAGATTTCTCCCCGGATTTGACCCACTTCCTCGTCCCATGTTGGGGAAGGGGTTGACCCCCCCCCCCCCCCCCCCCCCCACTGAATAGGATCCTACGCCCCTGTTACCAGACTTCGGTTATGTCAAAGACATATTACTGCAAGTAGCTGAACATCTTAGTTTGAAGTTAACTTGTGATTAAATTGTGACCATTATATCTGCTTCATTTTAAACCATACCTTGTCGATGTTGAAATGACGCTGCTAGCTGGCGTATGTTGTTCTGATTCGTCCTCTCTGACCGGTGTCTGAACCCACGAATTAACCGTTTGGCATATGAATTACCCTTAACCGTTTGGAATTAACCCCACCCAATATTGATGCAGCCGATTTGCCCTCCAGCGCGACCATGCAGACATACGAAGGAAATGTTCATTTTTAATTGTCGCTTTTGCGAATAGTCCTACTCGTTATCATGACACGTGTCAATGTAGACATCACGTTACAGCATACAACACGCTGAAGGCTACTAAGCTTTGGCTACTATAACTTTTTGGCAACTAAATTCTGCCGGCTACCAGAAATTGCCCGATCGGATGGTTGGGGTCAAGTCAGGGCCCGCGCAACTAGCACTGCTTAGCGAGGGACCTGACCCTGGAAACCCATCCATTCAAATGGTTCGGAACAATTTATTTTTAAAAAAATATCGAACGTTTTCCAACCAATCTTCGAGGCGGTGTCTTACAGAAACTGCTAACAAGTGTTATTTCCCGTCAGTAATGACAATCTAGCAATATCATTGTCATAAAGGAGGCAAGGTATATTACAAGATGCTTGTGTTATAAGCTGAGCAAGGTCTTGCACAAGATGGCTAAGATGATAGTGCTGTACCAAGGTTTATCTTTAAAAAAAACAGTTAAGCAGTAAAAATGCGAACTGGCAGACTGGTATCCCGAAGAGCACTTTATAAATATAAATTACCCATTTTTATGCAAGTTCTCCAAGTAGCTATCGGAGCTACAGTGTATGTTACGTAACGCCACTACAGTAACTGTAGTTAGAGTAACTGCAGCACATTAATGTAGTATCGTTAACCTCGTCACATCACTCGATTTATTCGGTAAATAGGTCCTTTAGTTAAAAACCGTTGTACACAGTACACAATTTAAATGATCTATAATCAAATTCGCGCTTATCATCCTAAAGCGTCAATTAGTATATGTAAATGTTAGGTGTGGGTCGAAACAGGTCCCAGTGTCTTCCCAATGTGCCGTTCCTGTGTGGTGCACCTCCAGGTTGAACGGTACACCACAACATCCTGACAACGCCAAACTGCACCGCCGCTGTCGTGCCGTTCCTGTGTGGTGCACCTCCAGGTTGAACGGTACACCACAACATCCTGACAATGCCAAACTGCACCGCCGCTGTCGTGCCGTTCCTGTGGTGCACCTCCAGGTTGAACGGTACACCACAACATCCTGACAATGCCAAACTGCACCGCCGCTGTCGTGCCGTTCCTGTGTGGTGCACCTCCAGGTTGAACGGTACACCACAACATCCTGACAACGCCAAACTGCACCGCCGCTGTCGTGCCGTTCCTGTGTGGTGCACCTCCAGGTTGAACGGTACACCACAACATCCTGACAACGCCAAACTGCACCGCCGCTGTCGTGCCGTTCCTGTGTGGTGCACCTCCAGGTTGAACGGTACACCACAACATCCTGACAACGCCAAACTGCACCGCCGCTGTCGTGCCGTTCCTTTGTGGTGCACCTCCAGGTTGAACGGTACGCCACATCCTGACAACGCCAAACTGCACCGCCGCTGTCGTGCCGTTCCTGTGGTGCACCTCCAGGTTGAACGGTACACCACAACATCCTGACAACGCCAAACTGCACCGCCGCTGTCGTGCCGTTCCTGTGTGGTGCACCTCCAGGTTGAACGGTACGCCACAACATCCTGACAAAGCCAAACTGCACCGCCGCTGTCGTGCCGTTCCTGTGTGGTGCACCTCCAGGTTGAACGGTACACCACAACATCCTGACAACGCCAAACTGCACCGCCGCTGTCGTGCCGTTCCTGTGTGGTGCACCTCCAGGTTGAACGGTACACCACAACATCCTGACAACGCCAAACTGCACCGCCGCTGTCTGCAATATCGTACAAGTAGATTTCCGAAGATGGTATTCACATGCTCTTCCTTTTAAAATAATACAACTTCTGCCTGATCTGGCTTGATGTCCTGTTCTTAAGGATGAACTGATTACGTTTTCGGTATTCAGCGATCTCGCTCAAGGTTGGCATTGAGCCTTCTTTGGCATCCAGCCACATCTGGAGAGCCGATTCTTCAGCTGCACTCCATCGCGTGTGGCCTAAACACAGACACAGACATATTTAAGCACGCAGCAGTGTCAACAACACAAACAATAATTCGCTAATCATAGTTTAAGAATTATATCGAATGAATGAAAAGCTAAAATGCTTCCCAAAATTTCCGGTTACACATTTTGGTTGAATTTGGCGAAAAGCTTGTTCGTCACACGGTGAAATGGGGTGACAGCAGAAAAGAACGGATACAAATATTAAGGGACTCTACGTTCAATCAATCCATCAACGCAAAAGACAGTAAAGTCAATCAATAAAATCCTGCAACAAGCCATGAAGTAATTTTAATTTATCAAAGCTGGATCGCGATCCAAATACTGGTCGAGAAAAAAACTAACAAATTGTGCTACTAACTGCGTTTGTGACCCCTTGCCGACGGTCCTTCCGGCTGTCCTTCCCTTTGTGCCTCCGGCTGTGTTTCCGGTTCAGCGTCGCTATCGCCTTCATCTTCACCCTCCGACCGGTCCTCGTCTTCTGCAAAAAGATAAAAGACGACTGAAGATAAAAAGTCACGTTTGAAGACAGGATGGTAGTGGGGATTCACGAGGATATGACGATGAGACAGACCACTGTCCTTGATCTATCTGTCTCATGCTGGGTGTCTCATGCTGACTCAAACACGGAAAGTAAAAGAAAGTAGAAAAGAAGAAAATCCGGCAGTTGCATTTTACAAATAATTATTATTTATGATGTTAATTGTGCCATTATTATTATAAAATCAAATCAATAAGAATAAAAAAATCACTTATTGCATAATCATAAAATGCAATCAATAAGGGACACGGCAGATCACAAATTGGAAAAAGAGCGAGACAGAGAACATAACATTACACAACAAACAACATGAGATTGCGTTTATGGTTTTGTATAGGGCCGGTTCCAAGAAGACAAACTGTGCAATATTTACGTCTCTTCAAAGCTCTTCGGCCCCAGTAAGTCGAATTTGAGGAAGAACTCACAAGTGCATGAGCAAGAGCTGTGAATGCAGTTCTGTCACGGTTTAATGCCTGATGATACTCTTGATGTATACCACACATATGGATAAAACGACATTCACCACACGGCGACCTACCTAGTTCTAGGATGTTGTCAAGGGAGAGACCAGCATATTTTGACAGGTTGCCATCGTCCAACTTCATCATCAGGATAGCCGCTTTTGTCAATTCGTGGGTTGCGTCTGACTTCCGATAATACGCTCGATGAGCGTTTTTGTCGTGACCCATGTGTCGCGTTAATATTTCCATGTACAGGTCGCCCATCTCAAGAATTTGTGAAGTCGTTGCACAGTATTTCCGCAACTTTGTCGACATGAAAAGTTCCGGGCACTCTAGCTTCATTTTCTGCAGCTCGCCCTTCAGCACCACTCCTGCGCTGAAGTGACCCGACTTTCGAGCTTGGGGATTAGCAAAGAGATACTTGTTCGCGCCGTCTACGTACTCATTCCGAACATCCACAAGGAGATGTATGGCGGGCTTACAGTCCTCTGGGATGAAGATAGGGATCTTGTTTCCACACTTCCTGCGTGCCATGACTACATCAAGTTTTTCACACATTTCCCTCTCGACCACGCCCATAGACGAGTTCACTTCTTCTACAGTTTCTTTCTTGTATAACTCTCGTTGCATCCATGACGATAAAAGCACCTTCTGCAGCTCTCTCGGTCGACGCTTGTTAAATACCAGGAGTCTGGCAACGACTGCTTTCGACAGACCAACAAAATCAGACTGTGAGCTGATACCCTTTTCTGTCAAGATTTCTATATTGGCCTTGATGTTCTCCGTGAATGTCTTCAAGTCGCTCGTAAATGCAAGCAAGTCTCTTTTGTCATATTTGTCCGCGTCTTTCGTTTTAAGTGCCACGCTGTTCACGAGGACATTCCAGTAAGTTTTCAGCATGTAGAGGAAAGCATCGCTGTCAGCTACCATCCCTTCGTCTTCCACTTCCAGTCCGACCGCCTTTTTCAATGCTGCGAGCAGTCGCAAATCGGCCCCAAGTTTCATCGCCTTTGATGGCGTCTTGTAGGTCGGTAACTCCGTGTGGGGGTTTAGCCTTTCCTTGTCATAGCCGCATACTCTTTGCGTTGCCTTCACAACTTCTTCAAACCGACTTGCCTTTATTAAGTCACTCATCGCACAGCCTGTTTCCTTAAGCAGCATCCCCAGAGCTCGCAGTCGCTGGCTGATTTGCTGGTATCCGGCGCGGCCCAGCTTCTCGTACAAGTTGCTGCCAAACCTCAAGAGGAGGTTGTCACTTGAGATGATCTCACGAATCTCGTCGTCATGCATTCGCATTATTATCACATTTGCGACGAAGTCTGACGACTCTGGAGCCGGTCCGTCCCTCATTTCTAGGCTTTTCATCATGATCGGTGCGATACCAGCATTCGATGAGTCTTGGTCCTGATGAACAACACAAGAGTTCGCGAGATGTGCCTTCATGTCCCCTTTCACCAAATACAGTAGGCAGTATGGGCAGGGAATATAGTCAGTAGCACTGAAGGTACTTGACTTTCGGCCAACTATGATGGCGCCATGGCCTCTTTGGATCACCATCCGATTATACTCAAAGTTGCCCCTGTTGCGCAAGAGGCTTATCTTCTGCAACTTCACTTCATCTGAATCCGACCCAGATACTATTTCTTTCACTTCCCTTTCATCTCGGTGGACAGTCCTATGATGCCGCCACAACCAGGCCTTCTTTGTCATACAGAAGGTGCATGCGTTCTTCGTATTATCATCACACAAGCCAACTTGATCAGGTACTTTGCCAAACGTTGCCCTCGATGTTCCCGTCCACTTGTGACCGCCTACATGAGGATCCCTGGGCGGGGGAGCCCCAGTCGCCGAAGAGGAAGACGGTGCCGTCGGTGCTCCCGTCCACTTGTGACTGTCTCCATGAGGATCCCTGGGCGGAGGAGCTTCAGCTGCCGAAGAGGAAGACGGTGCTGTCGATGCTCCCGTCCACTCGTGGCCTCTTACATGAGGATCCCTGGGCGGAGGAGCCCCAGCCGCCGAAGAGGAAAACAGTGCCGTCAGTGCTCCCGTCCACTCGTGACCGCCTCCATGAGGATCCCTGGGTGGAGGAGCTACAGTTGCCGAAGAGGAAGACGGTGCCGTCGGTGCTCCCGTCCACTCGTGGCCACCTGCACGGGGACCCCTGGGCGGAGGAGCCCCAGCCGCCGAAGAGGAAGACGGTGCCGTCGGTGCTCCCGTCCACTCGTGGCCGTCTCTATGAGGATCCCTGGGCGGAGGCGCTCCAGACACCGAAGAGGAAGACTGTGCCGTCGGTGCTCCCGTCCACTTGCAGTCATGGAGAAGAACAAAGGGCGCTGAAAAGGCAAACAAAAGCAGGCAATGTTGAGAAAGTCGGGAACATGTTGCATTAACTTCGCAGCTAGGGGTGGGGGTGGCGGGGGGGGGACATGTCCCACAACATTTCAGAGTGTAACATTGGTTGCGTGGAAAGAATCGCCTGTAAAATCTCCATATTCCCCGTCCCTTTTAGGGCACGGCTTTTAGTGGGTGGTGTGGAGCCTCTGGTTTGTTGTGATATATTAATGTTCTTACCATTTGCCATACATTCTTACTACCAAGACTTCCTAAGTTACCGCCTCCATGAGGGTGTTTGAGGGTGTTTGCTTCTAAGATTTTGTGGTTAGAGAGTGAGACAGAGATCAACTGACGCTGTCATCTCGAGTCGTTTAGACTAGAGGGTTGTGAACCATTAACCGCGAATTTTGGAACATATCGCGCAACACGCAACGCTGAACGTCCAGTCCTGTCAATTCATCCAAAACTGTCGGGTCCTTGTAAATTTCTCAATGTAAAGAATGATTAGAATTAGCCTAATGCTCATTGATGCTACACATCAGAAGAAATTTCCCAATTGCTTTGAAAACAATGAAGACAAACATGTTGATTTAGAAATTACAGTGGACTTTAAATGGAATAGTACACCTTGGGCAAAATACGTGGAATGATGGAAAAGAGTGCCCGGATTACGGTTTTGGCATTCGTTTTTACGAAAAAACAGCAATTTGTTGTAATTTGAGGGAACAAAAATCATATTTTTACATGTGACGTCACGAGAATCTTGCGTCACCAAAATGAGTTGCGACATCATACCGCCAAAATGATATCCTTGAATCAGAATATGTAAACTACACTAACAACTTCGTTCGCTGGGTTGTGACTCGCGAGTAATGTAGGTCGCGATTGAAAATGTGTGAATGTTTCCACTATGGCCTTCTATGAGCAGAGTTGGAGTGGCGTTGCGTGGACACATACTAAAAAATGTGCATGTGCATAAAGAAATGTGATATACCTACCCATAAATGTGTGTATATGCGTCTTCATCGGTGTGTGCGCGTGCGCGTGCGCGTGCGTGTGTGTGTGTGTGTGTGTGTGTGTGTGTGTGTGTGTGTGTCCCCATCCTTTCATCGACATCGGACCTGCGGACGCCTCCAGCCAGCCTTCGACAGCCCTCCACCGCTTCCGGGTGCGGAACCCTGACCACGTGCGTGTGGCAGGGTTGTAGACCCTTAGATAGGTAGACTTTATATATTTTTAAGTAGGTAGACTCATTAGATACAATTTTTTTATTGGCAATAGGCCTCCTCCACGGTTTAGGTCCCCTCCAGTCTTGAGAAGTTAATTTGCAGTTGCCAACACGTTCTGTCGTGTGTGGCAATTAACGTAAACAGTTAGCCCCCATCCTTCCCCTCCTGAGCCACGACGATGGCTACCCCCCCGGAACCCCCCCCCCCCCCCCCCCCCGACCCGCCCGACCCCCCTCCGGGGTTCCCCGTCGCGCGACCGCCCTCCCCCTGGACGGTCCCCCTCCCAGCCCCCCTCAGGGGCCCCGCCCGCCCCGCCACCCCGACCCGCCCGACCCCCCTCCGGGGTTCCCCGGCGCGCGACCGCGCGCCCCCCTGGACGGTCCCCCCTCCCAGCCCCCCTCAGGGGCCCCGCCCGCCCCCTCCCAGCCCCCCTCAGGGGCCCCGCCCGCCCCGTCCAGGGGCCTGGCAGGCGCCGGGCTACCATCCCCCCCGACCCCGACCCCCTTCAGGGGTCTCCCCCCCTGGTCACCTTCAGGAGCCAGGCCGTCCCGGTTCCCGGCTCCCGCCGGACACCTCTCCCCCGGACGGACCGGCACTCCTGCTGGTCCAGCGCAAGGACGGCGGGTCGATGAGACACGCCAACCCCTTCGCAGTGCGCCGCTGCCTGGTGGCAATCTGCGGAGAAGTCCACAGCGCCCGCACCATCCGCTCAGGGGCACTGCTGATTAAGACCAGATCTGGTCAGCAGACTGACGCCATCATGGCCCTCAAGTCCTTCATGGACAGGCCATGCGAGGTGTCTGCACCCGACCGCATGAACTCCTGCCAAGGGTTCATCTACTCCCCGGATGTCAGCACGCTGACAGAGACCGTGCTCCTCCTCGAGCTCGTGTCTCAGGGAGTGACCGAGGTGGTCAGGATGGGGTCGAAGAGGCCCGGTCCGAACCCCATGGTGCGGCTCCGGTTTAGGGGACTGGTCCTCCCCGACCGGATTTATTGCGGGTACATTACTGTACCCGTAACGGCGTGGACCCCGGGTCCCCAGCAGTGCCGTGCCTGCTGGAGATTCGGCCACCACCAGCGATCCTGTCACGCCAGCCACTCCACCTGTGGCAAGTGCGCCCAGTCGCATGATACAGATGACTGTGTCGGTGGTGACACCGCAGCCCTGCTGTGCGTGTCCTGCGGCGGCCCCCACCCAGCGTGGTTCCGGGACTGCCCTGCCCGAGCGGCCTGGGTCGAGGAGACCCGAGCCCGCCGGGAGGACCCCGCCGCCCCCCCCCCCCCCCCTCCCATCCCAGCGCTAGCCCCCAGCGCCTGGCCGCCACTCCCCCCACCCCACCGAACCCCACCCGCGCCCTCCCCCCGTCGGGCCCCACGTAGGTCCCCCCCCCCCCCTGGTGCCGCTGGCAGCTCCGCCGGAGCGGCCCAGCGTGACGTCACCAACGGCAGACCCGAGCGGGCCCTGCCCTTCGCCAGCCGAGTCCCTCCAGGACTCCGGCCGTGCCCAAGCGGCACAAACTCCCACCCCCGCCGAACATCAGGCGGAGTCAGCGGTCGAGGCCTCGGGGGAAGACTCCGGGGACTCTTCCGCGGAGGAGACCGATGCGTCCCCTCATCCGGGCTTTTGGAAGCCGGGTCCCCACCTCCCAGCCCCGCCCCGCTCTCTACCGCCCTCCGCCCTCGCCCTGCTTCGCTCGCTACCACTCTCCGCCCTCCCGCGCCTCCCCGTCTCCCTCCCGCCCTGGCCAGCTCCCTGAACGGACCCGACCACCCCGCCGGAGACGGACACGAGCGACCGCAAGGCGCGGTCAGAATAGCAACTCCCGATGAACCAAAATCAAACTGAATTCGTCCTCCAATGGAATGTTAGATCTTTAATATCACATTGGGGGCAATTCAAACATTATGTCTTAAATAATAATCCGTTAGTAGCCGCTGTTCAGGAAACCCATTTCATTGACGCCGACTTTAATAATTATACTCTTAAAATCTCCGGCTATAGTCTCTACACAAATAACGTAAATGCATCACCGCGCCGAGGCGGCTCGGCTTTGCTTATTTCAAACCAACTTTTGCATCACCAAATCGACCTTCAAACAACCTTAGACGCAGTCGGCGTCAATATTAAAATCGCTCAGCTAGAACTAACTCTTATCTCAATTTATTTCCGTCCTACCGAGGACATAGACATTGATTCTCTTTCCCAGCTTATTACAAATATTAACACCCCATGTCTGATTATGGGCGATTTCAACGCGCATAGTCGGGCGTGGGGCTGCCTTCGGAACTCTCTTCGAGGCCAAATTATGCTGGACCTACTGGACCGCTATAATTTGGTCTTCCTTAACGACCAATCACCCACACACGTACACCACTCAGGAGGCGAGGTGACTTACAGCGCCATCGATCTCGCCTTCGCCACACCACGCATCGCGACTCTTTTTACATTTAACGCACAATCTGACCCTCTTTTTAGCGATCATTTCCCAATTCACTTAGAACTCCAAGTCCCTTCAGGACAGACAAATTTTTACTCTCTGCCTAGATGGAACCTTCGCAAAGCCGACTGGTCCTCCTTTCAAAATCACATTGACACTAGTCACCCCGCAGACTCCCAGACCGACATTAACACATTTTTAAACACTATTCTCGCATCAGCACACCAGCACATTCCACACACACGCACACACACACAACACCACCCGAGGCAGCGTACTGCCCCGTGGTGGAACACAGAATGCCAAAGAGCTGTTGCCCTCCGGAAAAGAGCATTTCGAAAATTTCAATCTTGTATAACTGCAGAAAACGAACACGAAGTACGGAAAACCCGCTCTTTGGCTAAAACAATCATTGACAAAGCAAAAAAAGAATCTTGGCAGGAATTCTCATCTACCTTTAATCGATTTACCTCCCTCTCAAAAATTTGGACATTAATTAAATCGTTTTCAAATAAAAGACCACCGGCATACAAAATCCCACACTTACAAATACACAACACATCTTACACGCTTCCCCTAGAGGTGGCAACACAATTTGCACAACACTACGCTAACATATCATCAACGCAACAATGTACACCAACTTTTAATAACCAACTTAACGATCAATTTCAATCTATTAGCTTTGACTCTAATAACGTAGAAATCTACAACTCTCTTTTTACCAACTCAGAGTTAACGTACGCTATAGGTAAATGTGGTAAAACTTCTGTAGGACCAGATCAAATTGACTACTCCTTCTTTAAAAACTTGACAGAAACTGGTCTCACCAAGTTACTAACAGCCTTCAATACCATGTGGTTTGATGGCACTTTCCCTGAATCTTGGCATAATAGTACGCTAATTCCTATAATTAAACCTCGCAAACCCAAATCTTCTCCCGCTAGCTATCGCCCTATTTCTCTAACTAGTTGTGCATGTAAACTATTCGAACGCATGGTTAATGGACGCATCAGGACATACATTGAAACAAATAATTTACTTTCCCCACACCAAAGTGGTTTTCGACCTGGTCGCTCCACTGCGGACAATTTAGTTGGTCTTATCGACTCTGTCCAGCGCGGCTTTCGAGGGAGAGAGGTCACAGTTGCCCTCTTTCTTGATTTGAGAGCTGCGTTTGACAGAGTCAATAAGACTGCACTTCTAGTAAAGGTCCATAAGGCCGGAATTCGAGGTCGACTCGCTAAATTTATCCAAAACTTTTTAGAAAATAGAACTTTTAATGTAAGGTGCGGCAACACATATTCTCCAAATCAAAATCAGGACCACGGTGTCCCACAGGGATCGGTCCTCTCCCCGACCCTATTTTTAATTATGATTAACGACATTTTCAGTAATATTAACAAGATCGACAAAGGTCTTAAATTTTCAATGTACGCTGATGACCTGGCGGTGTGGTTCTCGCACCCGAGTGTCGATCAAGCCAGCAAAATGTTACAACTAGTACTCATTGATATAAAGGTATGGTGCGACCAATGGGGTCTGGAAATTTCTCCAAGTAAATCTGCATCTCTAATTTTTTCAAAGAAACCTGCATATGTGGAACCCTACATTCCATTAAAATATAACAATCAAATTATCCCTTTCGTCAAATCATTCAAGTATCTGGGAATAACGCTAGACACACGTCTCTCGTTCATCCCACACTTCAATGATTTAGTGCAGAGATGTACGAGACGAATTAATATTATGAAGTCATTGGCTGGTCGAGAGTGGGGCGCAGATCGTGCCACTCTTCTCCAACTATATACTTCCCTGATACGCCCAGTACTGGACTATAACGCATTCTTATTTGATGACATATGTTCCAAACAAATTAAAAAATTGCAAACTGTCCAAAACGCTGCCTTGCGGATCGTGACTGGAGCCTGCCGCACCACCAACACCACAAACTTACACATCGACACAAACATTCCCACACTCTGCCGCCGACGCAAATACACACTACTTAGATTCTACACCAGAGCAAGTTCACACCCCACACGCCCAACATTCCACATCTTAAATCACCCCGCACCCACAAGACGACAAACACTACTACAAAAACGACACCCACTCATCAGTCACAGAATCAGACAGACACTCGCACTATTCAACATTCCACACATCAACACAATGCCAACGCCACCACTCACATCTCACTGGCTCGACACAACACCAGACACACACCGCCTCTTCACACACAACAAAAACACAGTCACGGCGGCAGAGACACACACACTCTTCAACGAACACAAAGCACAACACAACACATACACATACATATACACAGACGGCTCTCGAAGCGACGGCCGAACCGGTGGTGCATTCTACACAAACACAGTTAGCAATAACTTTAGACTTCCCGACATAAATAGCGTATACACAGCGGAACTGTCATCCATTTTATTAGCATTAATATATGTCAGAAAAGAAAAACTTAAGGAAGTAGTCATTTGCACAGACTCGTCCGCCTCGCTCACGGCCATTTCCTCGATTAGTGACTGTAGAAACCCGATAGTATTTAAAATCAGACAGCTAATTAAGTATTTAAACAGTAAAAACAATAGTATTAAATTCCTCTGGATCCCAGGACACGCAGGTATCCCGGGAAACGAGGAAGCCGACAGACTTGCGAAATTGAGCCTAGAATTACCTTCAGTAAACCAACTTCCAAGCCCAGTATCAGACGTGTTAAATTATATTAATTCTCAACTTAGCGTACTGCGCCAGAGCGAGTGGGACGCCGCTCCGCATTTTCATCTTTATCCAATCAAGCCAAAAGTCCAACATTTTATATCAAGTCATCAGAATTGTAGAGAGAAGGAGGTAATTTTGGCGCGCCTCCGTCTCGGTCATACAAAAATTACTCATTATTATATTATGGAGAATCTCCCGCCACCAAATTGCCAACATTGCCCAGGTTATCCGCGCTACACAATCAAGCACTTACTTCTTACTTGCCCAGTACACAACGATAAACGACAGAACATTATTAATTACACACAACAAAATGGCATCACATTAAATCTTAAAACACTGTTAGGTGATAGTTATCCTGAATTGATAGGTCTCCTCTTAGATTATCTCTACCAAACACGTTTAGCTAACCAAATATAACAGGGGTTTTTGGCCTTGCGCATTTTTGGCCCACCGCGCAGGTTTTTTCCCCTTTGCCTTAGACGCTGGGTTTTTTATTATTCAGGACTTTTCGCCCAGCTAAATACACCCCACAACCAGGTCTCGCCGAGGCGCCGGAGCCAGGGAGATTGGCAACAGTCTCCCGTTGTGGCAATGACGGCACCCCCACGGCTCCATCAACACTGACATTGTACAGGTGTATTGTAATAAAAATATGTATGCATGTGTGTCTCGTGTTTGACTTATTTTTGACCTTGAACGAAATACTTAACGTAATGATAGATATTATATTTGACCTTGAACGAAATACTTAACGTAATGTTAGATATTATATTTACTTGAACAGTAAATTTTCCGGGTCTACATAAACCGGTTAACGTAATTAATTAACGTAAAATAGCTACCCTATTCCCTTGCTTGCTCGGGTTCACATAAACCGATTAACGTAACTCTTTGCCTGGCAAATTGCCAGAAGTAATTTTCCAAACCCGGGAAATGGCTATAGGCCGGTCCGGGTAGGTAAAAAAATAAATAAAAATAAAATGTGTGTGTGTGTGTGTGTGTGTGTGTGTGTGTGTGTGTGTGTGTGTGTGTGTGTGTGTGTGTGTGTGTGTGTGTGTGTGTGTGTGTGTGTGTGTGTGTGTGTGTGTGTGTGTGTGTGTGTGTGTGTGTGTGTGTGTGTGTGTGTGTGTGTGTGTGTGTGTGTGTGTGTGTGTGTGTGTGTGTGTGTGTGTGTGTGTGTGTGTGTGTGTGTGTGTGTGTGTGTGTGTGTGTGTGTGTGTGTGTGTGTGTGTGTGTGTGTGTGTGTGTGTGTGTGTGTGTGTGTGTGTGTGTGTGTGTGTGTGTGTGTGTGTGTGTGTGTGTGTGTGTGTGTGTGTGTGTGTGTGTGTGTGTGTGTGTGTGTGTGTGTGTGTGTGTGTGTGTGTGTGTGTGTGTGTGTGTGTGTGTGTGTGTGTGTGTGTGTGTGTGTGTGTGTGTGTGTGTGTGTGTGTGTGTGTGTGTGTGTGTGTGTGTGTGTGTGTGTGTGTGTGTGTGTGTGTGTGTGTGTGTGTGTGTGTGTGTGTGTGTGTGTGTGTGTGTGTGTGTGTGTGTGTGTGTGTGTGTGTGTGTGTGTGTGTGTGTGTGTGTGTGTGTGTGTGTGTGTGTGTGTGTGTGTGTGTGTGTGTGTGTGTGTGTGTGTGTGTGTGTGTGTGTGTGTGTGTGTGTGTGTGTGTGTGTGTGTGTGTGTGTGTGTGTGTGTGTGTGTGTGTGTGTGTGTGTGTGTGTGTGTGTGTGTGTGTGTGTGTGTGTGTGTGTGTGTGTGTGTGTGTGTGTGTGTGTGTGTGTGTGTGTGTGTGTGTGTGTGTGTGTGTGTGTGTGTGTGTGTGTGTGTGTGTGTGTGTGTGTGTGTGTGTGTGTGTGTGTGTGTGTGTGTGTGTGTGTGTGTGTGTGTGTGTGTGTGTGTGTGTGTGTGTGTGTGTGTGTGTGTGTGTGTGTGTGTGTGTGTGTGTGTGTGTGTGTGTGTGTGTGTGTGTGTGTGTGTGTGTGTGTGTGTGTGTGTGTGTGTGTGTGTGTGTGTGTGTGTGTGTGTGTGTGTGTGTGTGTGTGTGTGTGTGTGTGTGTGTGTGTGTGTGTGTGTGTGTGTGTGTGTGTGTGTGTGTGTGTGTGTGTGTGTGTGTGTGTGTGTGTGTGTGTGTGTGTGTGTGTGTGTGTGTGTGTGTGTGTGTGTGTGTGTGTGTGTGTGTGTGTGTGTGTGTGTGTGTGTGTGTGTGTGTGTGTGTGTGTGTGTGTGTGTGTGTGTGTGTGTGTGTGTGTGTGTGTGTGTGTGTGTGTGTGTGTGTGTGTGTGTGTGTGTGTGTGTGTGTGTGTGTGTGTGTGTGTGTGTGTGTGTGTGTGTGTGTGTGTGTGTGTGTGTGTGTGTGTGTGTGTGTGTGTGTGTGTGTGTGTGTGTGTGTGTGTGTGTGTGTGTGTGTGTGTGTGTGTGTGTGTGTGTGTGTGTGTGTGTGTGTGTGTGTGTGTGTGTGTGTGTGTGTGTGTGTGTGTGTGTGTGTGTGTGTGTGTGTGTGTGTGTGTGTGTGTGTGTGTGTGTGTGTGTGTGTGTGTGTGTGTGTGTGTGTGTGTGTGTGTGTGTGTGTGTGTGTGTGTGTGTGTGTGTGTGTGTGTGTGTGTGTGTGTGTGTGTGTGTGTGTGTGTGTGTGTGTGTGTGTGTGTGTGTGTGTGTGTGTGTGTGTGTGTGTGTGTGTGTGTGTGTGTGTGTGTGTGTGTGTGTGTGTGTGTGTGTGTGTGTGTGTGTGTGTGTGTGTGTGTGTGTGTGTGTGTGTGTGTGTGTGTGTGTGTGTGTGTGTGTGTGTGTGTGTGTGTGTGTGTGTGTGTGTGTGTGTGTGTGTGTGTGTGTGTGTGTGTGTGTGTGTGTGTGTGTGTGTGTGTGTGTGTGTGTGTGTGTGTGTGTGTGTGTGTGTGTGTGTGTGTGTGTGTGTGTGTGTGTGTGTGTGTGTGTGTGTGTGTGTGTGTGTGTGTGTGTGTGTGTGTGTGTGTGTGTGTGTGTGTGTGTGTGTGTGTGTGTGTGTGTGTGTGTGTGTGTGTGTGTGTGTGTGTGTGTGTGTGTGTGTGTGTGTGTGTGTGTGTGTGTGTGTGTGTGTGTGTGTGTGTGTGTGTGTGTGTGTGTGTGTGTGTGTGTGTGTGTGTGTGTGTGTGTGTGTGTGTGTGTGTGTGTGTGTGTGTGTGTGTGTGTGTGTGTGTGTGTGTGTGTGTGTGTGTGTGTGTGTGTGTGTGTGTGTGTGTGTGTGTGTGTGTGTGTGTGTGTGTGTGTGTGTGTGTGTGTGTGTGTGTGTGTGTGTGTGTGTGTGTGTGTGTGTGTGTGTGTGTGTGTGTGTGTGTGTGTGTGTGTGTGTGTGTGTGTGTGTGTGTGTGTGTGTGTGTGTGTGTGTGTGTGTGTGTGTGTGTGTGTGTGTGTGTGTGTGTGTGTGTGTGTGTGTGTGTGTGTGTGTGTGTGTGTGTGTGTGTGTGTGTGTGTGTGTGTGTGTGTGTGTGTGTGTGTGTGTGTGTGTGTGTGTGTGTGTGTGTGTGTGTGTGTGTGTGTGTGTGTGTGTGTGTGTGTGTGTGTGTGTGTGTGTGTGTGTGTGTGTGTGTGTGTGTGTGTGTGTGTGTGTGTGTGTGTGTGTGTGTGTGTGTGTGTGTGTGTGTGTGTGTGTGTGTGTGTGTGTGTGTGTGTGTGTGTGTGTGTGTGTGTGTGTGTGTGTGTGTGTGTGTGTGTGTGTGTGTGTGTGTGTGTGTGTGTGTGTGTGTGTGTGTGTGTGTGTGTGTGTGTGTGTGTGTGTGTGTGTGTGTGTGTGTGTGTGTGTGTGTGTGTGTGTGTGTGTGTGTGTGTGTGTGTGTGTGTGTGTGTGTGTGTGTGTGTGTGTGTGTGTGTGTGTGTGTGTGTGTGTGTGTGTGTGTGTGTGTGTGTGTGTGTGTGTGTGTGTGTGTGTGTGTGTGTGTGTGTGTGTGTGTGTGTGTGTGTGTGTGTGTGTGTGTGTGTGTGTGTGTGTGTGTGTGTGTGTGTGTGTGTGTGTGTGTGTGTGTGTGTGTGTGTGTGTGTGTGTGTGTGTGTGTGTGTGTGTGTGTGTGTGTGTGTGTGTGTGTGTGTGTGTGTGTGTGTGTGTGTGTGTGTGTGTGTGTGTGTGTGTGTGTGTGTGTGTGTGTGTGTGTGTGTGTGTGTGTGTGTGTGTGTGTGTGTGTGTGTGTGTGTGTGTGTGTGTGTGTGTGTGTGTGTGTGTGTGTGTGTGTGTGTGTGTGTGTGTGTGTGTGTGTGTGTGTGTGTGTGTGTGTGTGTGTGTGTGTGTGTGTGTGTGTGTGTGTGTGTGTGTGTGTGTGTGTGTGTGTGTGTGTGTGTGTGTGTGTGTGTGTGTGTGTGTGTGTGTGTGTGTGTGTGTGTGTGTGTGTGTGTGTGTGTGTGTGTGTGTGTGTGTGTGTGTGTGTGTGTGTGTGTGTGTGTGTGTGTGTGTGTGTGTGTGTGTGTGTGTGTGTGTGTGTGTGTGTGTGTGTGTGTGTGTGTGTGTGTGTGTGTGTGTGTGTGTGTGTGTGTGTGTGTGTGTGTGTGTGTGTGTGTGTGTGTGTGTGTGTGTGTGTGTGTGTGTGTGTGTGTGTGTGTGTGTGTGTGTGTGTGTGTGTGTGTGTGTGTGTGTGTGTGTGTGTGTGTGTGTGTGTGTGTGTGTGTGTGTGTGTGTGTGTGTGTGTGTGTGTGTGTGTGTGTGTGTGTGTGTGTGTGTGTGTGTGTGTGTGTGTGTGTGTGTGTGTGTGTGTGTGTGTGTGTGTGTGTGTGTGTGTGTGTGTGTGTGTGTGTGTGTGTGTGTGTGTGTGTGTGTGTGTGTGTGTGTGTGTGTGTGTGTGTGTGTGTGTGTGTGTGTGTGTGTGTGTGTGTGTGTGTGTGTGTGTGTGTGTGTGTGTGTGTGTGTGTGTGTGTGTGTGTGTGTGTGTGTGTGTGTGTGTGTGTGTGTGTGTGTGTGTGTGTGTGTGTGTGTGTGTGTGTGTGTGTGTGTGTGTGTGTGTGTGTGTGTGTGTGTGTGTGTGTGTGTGTGTGTGTGTGTGTGTGTGTGTGTGTGTGTGTGTGTGTGTGTGTGTGTGTGTGTGTGTGTGTGTGTGTGTGTGTGTGTGTGTGTGTGTGTGTGTGTGTGTGTGTGTGTGTGTGTGTGTGTGTGTGTGTGTGTGTGTGTGTGTGTGTGTGTGTGTGTGTGTGTGTGTGTGTGTGTGTGTGTGTGTGTGTGTGTGTGTGTGTGTGTGTGTGTGTGTGTGTGTGTGTGTGTGTGTGTGTGTGTGTGTGTGTGTGTGTGTGTGTGTGTGTGTGTGTGTGTGTGTGTGTGTGTGTGTGTGTGTGTGTGTGTGTGTGTGTGTGTGTGTGTGTGTGTGTGTGTGTGTGTGTGTGTGTGTGTGTGTGTGTGTGTGTGTGTGTGTGTGTGTGTGTGTGTGTGTGTGTGTGTGTGTGTGTGTGTGTGTGTGTGTGTGTGTGTGTGTGTGTGTGTGTGTGTGTGTGTGTGTGTGTGTGTGTGTGTGTGTGTGTGTGTGTGTGTGTGTGTGTGTGTGTGTGTGTGTGTGTGTGTGTGTGTGTGTGTGTGTGTGTGTGTGTGTGTGTGTGTGTGTGTGTGTGTGTGTGTGTGTGTGTGTGTGTGTGTGTGTGTGTGTGTGTGTGTGTGTGTGTGTGTGTGTGTGTGTGTGTGTGTGTGTGTGTGTGTGTGTGTGTGTGTGTGTGTGTGTGTGTGTGTTTGTGTGTGTGTCTGTGTGGTGGATGTAAATACATGTGTACAGTGAATGCAGTGAACTGCAGTGAATATTGCAGCTACCAGTACAAGCTACCCATCAAAAGGTGCGCCTTTTCAAGACGCGTTTTGGCATTACTTTCAATTGGAAATCCAATCAAAAATATAAAATTATGGCAAATAATATTTCTAACTCGGTGTCAACGCAAGTCAACATCAACTAAAAACAAACATTGTCAAACCTCAATCGATATATTGCAGCTACCGCGACCAGCCACACATCAGAAAATGCGGCTTTTCATGAAGCATCTTTTTGTAATTTTCAATTGGAAATCGGTTAAAAATTGACCAAATTATTTACTTAAAATCTAGTCACATGATGTTTCAGGTTTGTCGTGTTTGTCTTGGACTACAACGGCGGCGATAGCGCAATATAGACGAATCAGCTTCGTGAAACGGATTTTGAACCAATAATGGCTACGCCAGACGAGAAACGAGCCTCCCTTGCGATTATGTTACCAATAGTCCTGTTTACATCGCACTAAACAAATTCCACTAAATTTCCGATAAGTTGTGTGTAACGAGACTTTTTGTAGAATTTCCCTAGATTTAAAGAGTGATGCGTATCCATGGACGACAAATATAATCCATGGTAATCTACTTCCTTATGAACTCATACGCCCTCGTAGCACAACGTCCTCGGCTTTCTGCAAGGCCGTATAAGAGAGGTAGAGACATCCGGGGATTTTAGCGCCAAAATCGCTCAAATTAGCATGACGTCATCGGTGCTCTGGTCCGGCTCGGCTGTCGCCGCACGCGGCTCGGTGCGGTGAGAATATTTCGAACGGGATACGAATAGTTGCACCTAAGGTACGATCTTATTTAAGATTACGTTTACCGCGGACAATTATTCCTCCCTTAACCCGCGCCGTGCAGGGGGGGGGGGGGGGGCGTTTAGACGCCCCTTAAGGTTTTTCGAGGATAGCGAAGAAAAAACGGCGGCACGCAGCGCAGCCGTTTTTGGCACAGCTGTTCGGGCATCAATTGCGCACATTATGTTAAAAAAAATACCTCGGATCATCTCAGGTCAGGTCACCAGACCAGGTCACGTGACCCCACCTCCAAAAAAAAATCCGGTGGCATCACAGCCACAGTTTTTGGCCGATCGATTTCGTACTTACAGGATTTCATAAGAGCAATAGTATCTACAATACATATATCTCAGATTTTTTTTTTATATCGGTGATCTAAGTTCGGGTCAATTTCGTGACCCCATTATACGTCAATGGGGAAATAATCTAATGCTTCCTATTCTGAGGAAACGAATTATATCAGCCCAATTCCTTCTGGATCATGTTATCATAGGCCATTCTTGAAGTTTCAGGTTCAATTTTTGTTCAGTGACCCCTACAGGGTCAGATGAGGTCATCTGAGGTCACCAACACTTTTTTGCCAATAACTCTTGACAAAATCAAGAAAGAGAAGTGCGACTGGCACCAATGTGTTTGTCTCGTCGAGGGACGTCTCCCCATGCGCAACATCACCTAATTGGGTCACCACTTGACCTGAGGTCAAATTTTTAAGTTGACCTAACATGGTCATCATGCATATGATACGAAGCGCCGTGACGAGACAAATACAATGGCGTCAACATTATTGCCCTATCTTTGTTAGCTAAAAATATATTTGTGAAAACTGTTTTGCTAAAAAAATACCCTTTTGACATTTGATGAGCTCTGGAGCCTAAATCATTCACCTGAGCTCAAATCTGAGGACACCTTGCAGATTGCATTTTGCAAGAGCATTCCATTGTTTTTGTTTTGTTCCTAGCTATCATAGTTCCTGTGCTATCTGGGAATGTCTGGAGCGAAGTCCTAAAACTTGAAAATCTGACTCTTGATGACCTCTGGTGACCTCAATATTGACCTGAAAAACCTAAATAGTTTCGAAATACATTCTGAAGAGCTTTCGAACGGGGTTTTGGGTTTTTGTCTACGTCCCATAGGAGCCGAGTTAGAGGGGGCGTCGAAACGCCCCCCCCCCCCCCCCCCCACTCCCCGGCACGGCGAAGGTGGCGCCGAGCACCGGCACGACGCGGGTTAATTCATGCTGAGGGGAGACGGTCATACGCTGCCCCGGTCTGTGTGAGGGGCGACTGTCGAGACGGCCATACACTGCACCGGTATGACTGAGGGGTGAGACGGCTATACCCTAACCGGTCCGGCTGAGGGGGAGGGGGGACGGCCACACGCTGCCCCGGTCTGGCTGAGGGGCGAGAAAGGGCATTGTTTTGGCTTAACCCTCGC
Organism: Chirona hameri; assembly: GCA_036785665.1. Lineage (NCBI taxonomy): Eukaryota > Metazoa > Arthropoda > Thecostraca > Balanomorpha > Balanidae > Chirona > Chirona hameri. Next base: position 26,716 of record JAXIVJ010006484.1, read on the forward strand.
CCGGGTAGGGCAAAATCACTACGTATTCGGGTGGGGGTACGACCCCCTTATCGTGTTGCCCCTAATTGAGCTAGAGCTTCGATTCAAAAACGAGCGTGTTGCTTGTGACGAGAGGAAGCTGTTGATACCCGATGCTAAGGTATTGGGTCATTAAGTGACCTCTGAGGTCATGTCAACGACCAAAAAGTCATCAAAATTGTAAATGCGTATCAATTTAATTTTATCGAGCTAGAATGGTGAATGAGCATATCATAATGCTTAATGGGTGCCAAATTCGTAATCAGCGTCACAAAATGTCCTACAAACTGCGAAATTCCAAAAAAGGTCATGTCAAGTCATCTGAGATCAGTGACCTCGGTTGACCTGTGGAAGCGCATGACCCCAGTGGAAAATATAATTATGTAAAATGGATCCCAAATTTGGAATCAGCGTCACAAAATGTCCTAGAAACCGTCAGAAGCCCAAACAAGTAATCTGAGGTCATCGGGGGTCAAGGACCTCAGTTGACCTCTGAAAAGGTCAATCGAGGTCACAATCTCAGTGGAAACCACATCTGTCACCTGGAAAGACATGTGCACATGCTCCTGAACAACAAACACTCGGAAACTGCACAAGTTACAAGCATCGATACTTCGGGACGCCATTTGCGCCTGACATGACCTTGAGGAACAGGTCATAGGTTACGGGTCATGTGGGTTAGAAATTCAAAATTGTCAGAGTAAGTGGACATTTTCCAAAGTACGGTACTGAAAGTTGCATTGCAATCGGTTGGAAATTACGCGAGTTATTCCAGAAAAACCGAGGGGTGGCATTCACCCCCCCCCCCCCCCCACCCGGGCGAGGGTTAATTCAAGATATGCTTTTAAGAAAGCAAAATATTTTAAAAGCATAGACTTGCAACCTAACTACCTAACTTACTTATCTAACGGCGACGACTTCAAATTGCCGGTCGTCAACATTCGTCAAAAGACCGCAAAACGCTCGAAAGCGCAGCTGAGGCGACGGGGCTGGCCACGACTGGACCAGAGCACCAGTGACGTCATCGCTAATGTTGCGCCGCTTGGCAGCCGATACATGGGGAATCCTGGGATGACACCCCATGGCTTTCTGTCGCAGCGAGTGGGTAGGGTAGTGAGTTTCTGTCTGATTTTTTATATTTTAAGTGATAGATAAACCTATCGCTGAAATACTGGCATCGTACAAAATAGTCAGAGCTACTGTGTTTGATTGTGCGTTTATATTTCAAGAAAGACGAGAGAAGAGTGCTTGTAATTTCACAACAGGAGCTGTTGAGAAGATTCACGCAAATGCTGGTCCCTATTTTTAGAATATGTGTGTAGCTAATTTGGATGGTGTCGAGGCTATATATTCTTGTGATCCCGGGTCCTTCATGCAATGGTGTATGATTTGTGGGTGTACCAATAAATACAGTTTGGTGAAAACCTTGTGTCTTCAGTTTTGGAATTGGTTGAGTTTCTGCCCGCCCAAGATACACCTTCCCAAATTCTGCAGAGTCTAGTTGCCTGATCTGATCACACAACTCAAATCTTGCCACAATATCTCAATCTGCCAACAGCCCATCGCATGGTGACCATAATGCATCACCAATAGTAAAACAGGTTGATTAATTTCAGTCAGCTTTATTGACAAATCGCACAGATGTTCTCTTAGCTGGTCGGGTTCCCTATAGCTTTAGTGTCAGGAAAGGTAGCTTTAGTGTCAGGAAAGGGTGGGCATGGAATATAGGGAACCCTAATTTACAGACGCGCCAACCAAAAAGTGTAACAATATCCATAGTTAGGCTTTGCAAAGAAAATGGCTGGAATTGTGCGTCTTCCAGTAACAAAAGTCCCAGTATACAGTCCGATCAATCATATCCCTAGCATTGCTGAGGTTAATATCAATCCACTACCAGAGTTTTTACAGAGACTCAAACAATCATGGCCTGATCAGATAAACCTAAGGGACTACTCTCCAGTATGCATACAGGTCATCATTAATACATGTGTTGAGCGACCGTTTGAAGCTTGACAAGACAGGAGCAGCGACAACCTCGTCAGGCAGCTGATTCCACATGCGGCACAATGTGGTGCTAATGTAGGTGATTTGGCGTCTGGTCACCTCAATGAAGATTGCGCTCCCATCCCTCAACAAGGGTGACAGTTTCCAGAGCATCTTCTGCAAGCAAAATGGAAAAATAAAGGTTAATACAATATTCAGGGCAGGGTGGCAGGGCACAGCACAGCACACCGCACAGCCCTAGACATTAAATGTATTTTAACTTTGGTGCCCACTTATGCTGATTGGAACGGTGAGTATAGTGCTATGGTCCAGTGTTTATCTAGCTGGTTAATACATTAATTGCAAGAAAAAATACATAAATAACTCGTGATTCATACTTCTGCTTTCTTTGTAAAATATTTACCTTATTCTCATTATATTTTGAAATATTGGTTTTGATTCTTTGAATCGGAAGGAATCAATTCTCAAAATTGTGTCTGTGAATCAAACGGTGATTGAATCATTCATATTCCAAAATGAATCATGATTGTAAGTAAACAAGGATGATCAATAACATGGCAGCAATGTTTATTTTATATATAAAAGGCGAGAATAAGGAATAAGCTTTCACTGTTACAGCATCGTCACATCATGTACCAAACTTAACGGCTGTTCAATGCATGATATTGTTTGATTTAGAATACTTAGCCTTCTTGAATAGGACATTTTCTTGGACAAAAGAGCACATGCAACTTTTGATTAACTTTCAAATGTAAAAAAAATGAATCTGACGATGCCACAACGTTGAAAGCTTATTCCTTATTCTCACCTTTTATATATAAAATAAACATTACTGCCATGTTATTGATCATCCCTGTTTACTTATTCGCATTCATCATGGCAAAAATAACCATCAAACACATTAAACGAATCATGATTGAATCATTCCAAAAAAAAAGAATCAATATCCAGTCTGTGACTAAACAAAAATTGATGAACATGATCCTTCACCTCTTCATGATGTACATATATCGCTTACCTTGATACTTCGAATTTTCCCACCATAAGAAGCACGCACTTTTATAAATAATAATTAATAAACCATTAAAAAGAAACAAAAAAAGCACACAACGCCTTGTCATATACCCTTGCAAAAAGCTCTACTACATTTGTAATTATATAAGTGCGCCGATTTTGCCTACCATGTTCTTCTGATGCACTGAGAGCTGATTAGTCGAGAGCATGCGGAATCTGACAGAATTTTCATGTGGAATGACATATAGGAAAAAAGTTTGGCAGCACATCGTCATTTTTTTTTGCGATACAGGACCATATTTAAAGATATGCATACATATTCTGGGGATAACACGGGAACGAAACACCGAACATCCATTCAAATATCAGTACCCTCAGAAAAATAGTTGTATGCAAATAAGTTATTTTCGATCAGAGAGTGTTTTATTTTTAGGTGTTGATTAGAAAATGTAAGCAATGAAATATAAAATGTTTTTTGTGTATATTATCCTGCTTGCAGAATAGCTTTTGAACTTATAAAGCAAGCCTTTTGTGTATAGAGAATTTATAGATAAAAAGCTGAAAAGTCTCGTTACACAGAACTTATCTGAAATTTAGTGGATTTTTTTTAGCGCTATGTAAACAGGACTAATGATACGTTTCGGTGGCGGTCGGTTCAAACAGCGAAAACGAAGTGCGATAGGAATCACAGTGGAGTAGTGATGACGTATGCCAAACGTCACGGAATTTGTCCATTTAAAATAAAACCCAATAAACCCAACGGTTTTTGCTTTGAAACTTAGCAACTAGGTCGTTTTGGAAGAAAACTTTCAGATTTGGAGATTTCTCAGTACTCCAGACAATCTGGCTAACTCAGTTAAAACTAATGTTAAAGGTGCACTACTCCCTTTAACCCTATTACTGTCGGGATAAAACAAATACGAATCTGTCGGGGAAGGGGGAGCTATTCCCCCCCCCCTCGTGTCTTGGAAACCGCTGGACCGATTCTCTCCGGGAAAGCGGCATTCGATTCCTTGGAGCATGAACTACATTCCTATATTCATAAATATGCAAAATGTTGTCATGGGCGGATACAGGTAGCAAAAAATAGGGGAAAACATGCATTTTTTTAATTCTTGCTCTGGGACGTTGTTTTTGAACGCAATGTTTTCATGTTGTTGGATTTCGCCACCAACTGTATGCTCTAACACACTCCTTGTTAGCGTTTGGGGAAATTAACCCAATCCTCAGGCAATTCCGAAGGGGGGTATCTAAAGATGTCACTATAATATTGTTTGACGCTTTGATTTTTGTTTTAGATGCTTATAATTATATGTGTATGCATGATAAAGTAAATTATGGCAGTTTTTTATTTGTGCAGTGGCGTTCTCAGGAGGGGAAGGGGAGGGGAATTAATCATTGACTTTTGTTATATTTGCTTATTTATATATTTGCTATGTAGTGTCACGCCATGGGTCCACATTTCCCCCTAATTTCATCCCTGTACCGCCTATGCCTCAAAATACAATTCTGATCCATGCAGATTAGGGTCCGTCATTTTGCAACTTTTTCGACATTTTCAGGTTTTCGGAGCCTTCCCCATGTGTCTCGACGTGAAAACAACATGGTATGGTTCTTCCCCCCCCCCCCCAAAAAAAAAACTGCGTTTTAACATAGCGCATACACGATTTATGAAAAAAAATATTCTGGGTTTCTGCATTAATCAGGCAGATTGTGAAGTAAATAGTTTTGCGCACATTTCTTTTAGCATTTTTCCTATACTCCCGTGTCGTATTTGACCTAACAAATTTATTTAATCGCAGTAACGCATTTACTGGAAGTGTTATGCAATACTTCCAGTCACCGCTTTCAGCGCCATGTATTGAGCGATAGAGTAAACTTCGTTCTATAAGTGGTTTATCAGCTGCTGATCGCTACTGAGGTGCGGGAAATGAGCCAGCGTGACCCCATGGTAATGTTCTAACAAGAAAGAATGTTGAACTAACCCGGCATTGACCCTGTTACGCCTTGTTGCACCCTGGTTGTACTACAACTTTGGCCACCCGTACACCGCATAACCCTAGGTCCAGCAGATCCTGCGTCACGGGCAGCAGCACTGCAGTCACCGGCTTCCGCAGCGCGCGCAGACAGGTGTCCAGGACAGTCCAGCTTGTATGTTGGTGACCACGTCGGCAGAGGAGGGTCCGTCCAGCCTCTCTGGTACAGAGGAGTGTCCGTCCAGCCCCTCTGGTACAGAGGAGGGTCCGTCCAGCCTCTCTGGCACAGAGGGTTAGTCCAACCTCTCTGGTACGGAAAGGGGTCCGTCCAGCCTCTCTGGTACAGAGGAGGGTCCATCCAGCCCCTCTGGCACAGAGGAGGGTCCGTCCAGCCTCTCTGGTACACAGGAGGATCCGTCCAGCCTCTCTGGTACAGAGAAAGGTCCGTCCAGTCTCTCTGGTACATAAAGGGGTCCGCCCAGCCTCTCTCGTACAGAAAGGGGTCCGTCCAGCCTCTCTGGTACAGAGGAGGGTCCGTCCAGCCTCTCTGGCCCAGATGAGGGTCCGTCCAGCCTCTCTGGTACAGAAAGGGGTCCGTTCAGCCTCTCTGGTACAGAGGAGGGTCCGTCCAGCCTCTCTGGCACAGAGCAGGGTTCGTCCAGCCTATCGGGTACATATGAGGGTCCGCCCTGCCTCTCTAGCACATAGGAAGGTCCGTCCAGCCTCTCTGGTACATAGGAGGGTCCGCCCAGTCTCTCGGCAGGCACATAGCAGGGTTCGTCCAGCCTCACGTGTACAGAGGAGGGTCCGTCCAGTCCCTCTGGTACAGATGAGGGACTGTCCAGCCTGTCTGGTACAGAGGAGGGTCCGTCAAGCCTTTCTGGTACAGAGGAGGGTCCGTACAGTCCCTCTGGTACACAGGAGGGTCCATCCAGTCCCTCTGGTACAGAGAAGGGTCCGTCCAGTTTCTCTGGTACAGAGGAGTGTTCGTCCAGCCTATCTGGCACAGAGGAGGGTCTGTCCAGCCTCTCTAGTACAGAGGAAGGTCCGTCCAGTCCAATCCCTCTGGTACAGAGAAGGGTTCGTCCGGCCTCTCCGGTACAGAGGAGGGTCCGTCCAGCCTCTCCGGTACAGAGGAGGGTCCGTCCAGTCCCTCTGGTACAGAGGAGGGTCCGTCCAGTCCCCCTGGTACAGAGGAGGGTCCGTCCAGCCTCTCTGGTACAGAGGAGGGTCCGTCCAGTCTCTCTGGTACAGAGGAGGGTCCGTCCAGTCTCTCTGGTACAGAGGAGGGCCCGTCCAGCCTCTCTGACACAGAGGAGGGTCCGTCCATCCTCTCTGGTACAGAGAAGGGTCCGTCGAGTTCCTCTGGTACAGAGGAGGGTCCGTCCAGCCTCCCCGGCACAGAGGAGGGTCGGGCCAGCCTCTCTGGTACAGAGGAGGGTCGATTCAATCTCCCAGGCACAAAGGAGGGTCCGTGCAGCCTCTCCGGCACAGAGGAGGGTCCGTCCAGCCTCCCCAGCACAGAGGAGGGTTCTTCCAGTCTCCTCCGCGCAGAGGAGGGTCCGTCCAGTCTCCCCGGCACAGCGGAGAGTCCGTCCAGTCCCTCTGGTACAGAGGAGGGTCCGTCCAGCCTCTCTGGTACAGAGGAGGGGCCGTACAGTCTCCCCGGAACAGAGAAGGGTCCGTCCAGTCTATCCAGTACAGAGGAGGGCCCGTTCAGTCTCCCGACACATAGTAGGGTCCGTCCAGTCCCTCTGGTACATAGGAGGGTCCGTCCAGTCCCTCTGGTACAGAGGAGGGTCCGTCTAATCCCTCTAATAGAGGAGGGTCCGTCCAGTCTCCTCCACACAGAGGAGGGTCCGTTCAGCCTCTCTGGTACAGAGGAGGGCCGTCCAGCCTCTCTGGTACAGGAGGGTCCGTCCAGCCTCTCTGGCACAGCGGAGGGTCCGTCCAGCCTCTCTGGTACAGAGGAGGGTCCGTCCAGCCTCTCTGGTACATAAAGGGGTCCGTCCAGCCTCTCTGGTACAGAGCAGGGCTGTCCAGCCTCTCTGGTACATAAAGGGGTCCGTCCAGCCTCTCTGGTACAGAGAAGGGTCCGTCCAGTCTCTCCGGCACAGCGGAGGGTCCGTCGAGCCTCTCTGGTACAGAGGAGGGACCGTCAAGTCTTCTCGGCACAGAGGAGGGTCCGTCCCTCTGGTATCGAGGAGGGTCCGTGCAGCCTCCTCGGCACAGATGGGGGTCCGTGCAGCCTCCCGGCACAGAGGGGGGTCCGTGCAGCCTCCCGGCACAGAGGAGGGTCCGTCCAGCCTCCCCGGCACAGAGGAGGGTCCGTCTAGTCATAGACTGGGACTCCTAGCTGGTGTCAGTGTCATGAACCACAAGGCTGAAGGACGCTGCAGAGGAGTGGGACAACAGCGGAGAATACAAGGAGCTGTGCAAGTTCGTATCGGCGCTAGAGGTCACGAATGACACCGCAGAGGGGGACGTCCAGCTGGTCCAACAGTTCGCTGGTACGATCGCGAAGGATGAGACCGACCTACAGTGGCGGCCGCTGCAGAGCATGAGGCACACAGGAGGAAGTTCCCGAAACTCACTAAGAGTGTCATGAGCACACTGTAGTGCAAAGCGTCTCCGCGCGCTGCGCGGCCGCTGCGTGGTGGACGGCGTGTTGCCGGCGCTCGCTCAGCTCATCGCCGCCAGTATGTAGGTGGCTGAAGACGAGCGGGCGCGCTGAGAGACTGGCTTCGCCGCCTGCCACGACTCTGCCGACGTGTTCAACATACAAGCTGGACTGTCCTGGATACCTGTCTGCGCGCACTGCGGAAGCCGGTGACTGCAGCGCCGCTGCCCGTGACGCAGGATCTGCTGGACCTGGGGTTATACGGTGTACGGGTGGCCAAAGTTGTAGTACAACCAGGGTGCAACAAGGCGTAACAAGGTCAATGCTGGGTTAGTTCAACATTGTTTCGTGTTAGATAGAACATTACCATGGGGTCACGCTGGCTCATTTCCCGCACCTCAGTAGCGGTCAGCAGCCGAGAAACCACTTATAGAACAAAGTTTACTAGCAATAGATGGCGCTGAAAGCGGCGACTGTGGAAGTATTTAATAACACTTCCAGTAAATGCGTTACTGCGATGAAATAAATTTGTTAGGTCAAATACGACACGGCGAGTATAGAAAAAAATGGGAAAAAATTGTGCGAAAACTATTTACTTCACAATCTGCCTGATAATGCAGAAACCCAAAATAATTTTCATAAATCGTGTATGCGCTAAGTTAAAACGCAGGGTTTTTTTTTGGGGGGGAAGAACCATACCATGTTGTTTTTCACGTCGAGATGCATGGGAAAGGCTCCGAAAACCTGGAAAAAAAGTCGAAAAGTTGCAAAATGACGGACCCTAATATTGCATGAAATTACCCACTGCAAAATAACGTTCAGGGGCACTAAACACAATGTGTGTGAACGGAGTCAAACACATGCTCCCAAAATCCGTCCCTGGAGTCGCCCTTGGGAAACCAATTAAAACAAGAAATATTAAACGTGTGCAAGGCATTGCTAAAACAGGTCACCAAGTTTCAAGTTGATGTCTTTTGCTATGTAGTTACACGTCGTGGTTCCAAACTCCCCCTAATTTCATCCCTGGAGCCGCCCATAACATTGGGCCATGCGCTTGCGTCCAACCCCTGGGCCATCGTGTTTGAAAAAAACGCCTATGCCACAAAATACCATTGTGATCCATGCATATGATATTACACGAGATAGTCCACCGCGAAATAACGTTTTGGGTTACTAAACACAATGGTGTGACACTTGCCACACAAAACCCGTCCCTGGAGTCGCCTATGGGAAACCCATTTTTTGTTAATCACAAACATTCACATTAACATTTAACATTAACATTTTTAGTCAACATAACAAAGTTAACATTCATGGCAATCATAGACAAGCTCCAGGGATTCTGCAAAATGCTTAGGCATTATGTAAAATGCCCAGCCAGCCAGGCATTCTGCAGAATGCCTAGGCAATCTTCAGAATGCCTGACCGGTCAGGTATTCTGCAGAATGCCTGCATTTTATGTTGTTAACTGTATAATGCTTTTCAACAGGATTATAGGTTGTTGTTTGGCTTCAGACACCTGTTACAGACACATGGATACATGTTCATAAATAAAACTACATTCGACGTTTCCTTCTAAAATTCGGATAAAAACCATTTGAATCACGATTGTCACAAATACAAAAGATAATTTTTTGAATATATGTACACCCCCTTCATACTGTGTGGTGGGTTATAGTCTGCCATGCTAATGCCGACCAAAGATCTTAAATGGAACCAGGAATACACTCAAAAAGACACTAGGCATATCAGTAGTAGCATGTTACAGGTTTCCCTAAGTGGTACGTCACCAGCATTTCAACTTCTCAAATATAAAAAAAAAATCCGCTCCCTGCCCAGGTTTGCGGCAGCATGGACCTGAGTGCGCCTCTGGCCCGGACCGATCCAACTAACAGCTTGGGCCGACCGAGGGGAGGTCAACTCTTACCCGCCGTAACCGACACGTTGCTGGTTACACACGGTTATAGTGGAACATTTCAGTGGTCTCGGGAGAGGCTTTTCATTGTAGTAAGTTACATACAGGCAAGTGGCAGAGGAGATCTACAGCGACAAACAAAAGTCGAAGGTCAGGACCGTTCCGCTCAGTGCCGCAGGGCGAATCGTGTTCGGCTGGGCACGGGACCGCAAGCATATCGAATGGGGCCAGAACATGCGAAACGAAGAGACTGAAACCCGTGAAATTGGCCGGTCTTTGGTGGTTTTGACCGGACTGTATATAATTATGAGTAGTTATAATGGTTTTATCAACCAGAGACGTACACATGTTTAACTGCATCCGTTTCTAGAAGCGTTTCTAGAATGGGCATTGCACGAACGGTTTACGTTACCAAAAACGAGGATCTACCCACACAGGCATGACACTTAAGACAAAGATTGATGAAGGGAGGCACAATACGCCTATTTCCAGGTCCTTAATCTAATTAGAATGCACCCATATCCGGGGCTCCGCCACAGGGGAGGGGGGGGGGGGAGCGGTGGGAACGTGTACCTCAACATTTTCGAATTTTAACATTACGCCTATGGGCGTTGCATGGAAATAATCGACTTCAGAATGATCCCCCCCCCCCCAACTTCCCCCAAAAAGTACCCCCCAACTTTCGGAAGGTGGCGGCACCCTTGACCCATATCATCACCAAGATAATGATATTGCATGCAGGACAATGATATTACCATGAATAACCTAGTACCTGGAGAGGAAACTCAGGCTTCCGGCGCAACATTGGTAGTCCTGCCATCTAGCGGTACTTTATTCGTTACAGGGTTTGCGAGCGGAGTTCCCTATCCAGGTATTAGGTAATCCATGATATTACAACGTGGCGAAACATATGAACTAATAAACTTCTGCTAAAATGTGCTATCTGATAAACAAAAATAAAAAATAAAAAAATTGTTCGGTCTGGGAAGATGGTTTTAGAGTTCGTCCTTGTAGTAAATCCGTTAAAATATGCCCGGACCCAACACATATTGCCATGCCTATATGACATATTTTAACACACATCGGGGGAGGATGAGCAATTATTTGGGCATTATTACGAGCGAGCGCGAAGCGCTCGCTCGTCTTTCAGTGGTATATGGGACAAATCTGAATATGAGCGGCTCGACCCGACCGGACCCGGCCAGACCCGGCCCGTGGCGACGCTTTTGAGAAGCTAATATCTCTGCAACCGCACGTCCGATTGACAAGCTAGCTTCTTTGCTGAGCAGCCCCATGCAACCTACCCCGTTTGAGACCAGTGCCGACTCATGTGAGTGACTACCACTGCGCGTTGCGCGTGCCACGTGAGGGGTGTTGGAAGGTGTTCCCTCGCAATATTCCGCAACGGCTGAGCCGATTTTGTTCAAATTTGGTGTGTGGTTAGGGACCCCTCAGCCGCCGCTTTCCCACAAGTCAGGGATGGTATGCCTCTGCACGTGCGCACGTGCGCACGTGCGCACCCCTATTCTATATCGCAGGAATGCCTGAGCCGATTGTGTTATAAAAAAATTGTGCGTAGTTAGGGATTTCTCAGCCGCCACTTTCCTACAAGTCAGGGGTGGGGTGCTTCTGCACGTGCGCACGTGCACACCCTTTTTGTATCTCAGAAACTACTTGCCCGATGGAGTTGAAATTCACCATACATTTTCTTCGCGCTCGCTCGTTCATCGCCAACTTCGGCGTCTTACTGGTTGTAATATGGGCATTTATTGCACAGCATCAGGTCACTCCAGTCTTGTTGCTATTCATATACCCTACCCTTGTCATATAACATAACATTACAATCCGTCAACCATGCGTCCTGAATAGGTTTGTCCATATTCTACCGCCAAGAGTTTACCTATAAAAGACACTGGGCTCCTAAACTTTGCTGTAAAAATCCGCGAATGCTAAATTTAAGCAACCTTTGCGACAAACCGGAGGGTTCGCGACTGATGACATCCTCCTTATAATGCTGCGCGGCACGGTACCGAAACATGCGCTTTCCGTAGTTATTCTGCACGCGAGGCAATGGAAGGTGGCAAGCCTGTCTGTTGTCACGGGTTACAAGGTCACGATTATAGTTAAGAGTGGAGCGCAGTGCGGTATGTTTCCCTGTCAGTCAAAATGAAAGCCGAAAACATCGGTTTTGTGGTAGTATGATACTAGCTTAGAATATGTTCTGTGAAAAATAACAATCGCTCACTGTTTAAGCCGCGCCGTGCCGGGGGAGGGGGACGCCCCTCCCTAAGGTTTTTCAATGATAGAAAAAAAATCGGTGGCGCTGCGCGCCGCCGTTTTTAGTACAGCTGTTGGGACATTAATTACCCAGATAGTGTGATTTGTTTTCATCGAGTCATGTCAGGTCAGGTCGCCAGGCCAGGTCACGTAACCCCACCTCCAAAAATGTTTCCGGTCGTACCACAGTCACAGTTTTTGGCCGACCGATTTCGTACTTACAGGATTTCATAAGGGTAATAAATAGTACATATAATTCATATGTCTCGGATTTTTTTATATCGGTGACCTAAGGTCGGGTCAATTTTGTGACCCCATTATAAGTCAATGGGGAAATAATAAAATGCTTCCTATTCTGATGATACGAATTATATCAGCCCAAATCCTTCTGGATCATGTTATCACAGGTCATTATTGCAGTTCCAGTTGCAAATTTTGTTCAGTGACCCCTACACTCCTACAGGGTCAGATGAGGTCATCCGAGGTCACCAACACTTGTTTGTCAATAACTCTCCGTCAAAATCAAGATATAGAAGTGAAACTGGCACCAATGTGTTTGTCTCGTTGAGACACGTCTCCCAATGTGCAACATGACCTAATTGGGATATGCAGCATGACACTTGTCCTTGACCTGAGGTCAAATTTATATGTTGACCTAACCTGGTCATCATGCATATGATGCGAAGCGCCTTGACGAGACAAACACGATGGCGCAAAATGAATGTGAATGCAGCGAAACGCAGTGACTAATGAGCATAACCTTGTGACTGTACCTATACTTATATATGCTGCGGATGTGTACCCTGACGTCTGGGTTACCTACATCTTCTCCAGCGTTGACTTTCTGCAGTCAGGGTACTGCCTGCCGCCTGTGGATCTCGACCACCTGCGTAAGTGCCTGCAGCTGGGCCTTATCTTTGGCGGACGTGTTTATGAAGTCGTCGATCATCTTAATGCCACGCTTCGCGACATCATTGTTCACCTTGAGGCTGGTGACGAACTCACTGAACTTATGGAACTCGTCGTTCTGCCCCCACTCAGCCGCCGGCGGCAGGTGGAGCCAGGTTGGCTCGCAAACGCCCACATCAGCGAAAATGAGCCACGACCGCTCATCAACGAGCTCCGGGAGCTCAGTTGACTACGATTACTACGTTTTCGTCGGTGTAGTCCTCATGCTTACCGGAGCTCTGCAGCGCGCGCGCCATGGCCTCCTCCTCCCCAGATACCCTTCGGCTACACAGCGCCAGGCGCACTAGCTGCGGCCGCAGATACCAGATGTGGCGCGCCGCCACGCGGAGCGCCGCACATAGGATAACTCGGTATCACGGGTGGCCATAATTACTTGTTTTGGAAAAATTACTCTTGTGGAGGTTACTCAGGGGGCCTGACAGCCCCCCCCCCCCGAGGTTTTTCTTGAATAAATTTTTACACATGCGGCGCATCTTGCTGAAATTTTCGGTAGCTGAGTTTACAACAATTATACGTATGCTGTACAAATTTAATTGAAATTGGTGAAGTAGTTTGGGATATAATCATGTTTTGATGACGTCATGTTGGTAAAAAAGAGAAATATTTGAAAAATCGTAGAAAACAAGAGTTTTAAAGCGAATTGCAAACACAATTCACCAAAGATACAAAATGACATTCTCTTTAAAATGGCAATCTCGGATTTCCAAAATTTTGGTTTTTTGATCCCTAAAATAAAAATAAAAACTGATTTTGTTGGCAAAATCCACACAAAATCAAAATTTTCAAAGATGTTAGAAAAACCGGAATAAATGTGAGAGAACTGAGTATGGACAATACCCATACCAAATTTCAAAGCAATATCTTCATTTTTGACTAAGTGATGTCTCCCTAAATGTAAGAAACTGATGACGTAATTTTTTTATAACTTTTTTGACTTTTTTTTGACAAGATACGAACACATAATTACCTTTTCTGTATTTCTGAGCCAAAACTGGTCTAGGAACATGCCTTTTTATTTACATTTATCCATTTATAATTTTGAGGTTTTCTGAAGAGCAAAATCGATGTTCTGGACGTGGTAAATCTGAGGTCATTCACTTGACCTGGAAGTTCACCCGTTGACCTCAAACCTAAAAATCGCATACTGTTCAATTCCTCGCATGACAGGCAACATGCTGGTTCTTACCGCATTGCTGTAAGTTGCTTGGTTTGGAAGTTAACAGGGGGCTGTCAGCACCCCCCGTACGGCGAAGGTGAAAAAAGCTCCCGTAGGGCGAGGGTTAAGCACATTTCTGTCCACTAAAACCGTGCTAATTTATTTTCGAACATATCCATTCTGGTTTTAAAAAAAACGCTAGGATCTCTCTTATTTGCCTTCTTCATCTGCCTAAACACTTTAAAGTGAACAACTGCACAACGCTTCTTTCAAACCTTCCGACATATCATGCATGCATCTGAAAATACAAGAGTGCGGCTGTGATAAACAATCATCTGCTTGACATATCCAGCAAGATATTCTTACCATCAGCAGGCGAGGAAGAAGTGGTAGCGTCAACAACCTCCTCCTTTATTTCCACCGACATGGTGAGACCAGGCGTGGCATTTTCTGGATCACCTATAAATAATCAGTCCATATGTTAACCCGTGTGGCGCTGGGAGGGGTAAATTTTACCCCCTCCCGGATTTTCTCAATAACTTGAAAACTTGAAAACTACTATATCGAAGTAAAATTGTCGGTACCTTATGCTGCATTAATTCTACGTCTTCTGCCAAATCTTATTGAAATTGGTGAAGTAGTTTGTTTGGGAGATAATGACGTTTTAGTGACGTCATGTCATGCCATTTTTGGTGGAAAAACGTTAAATGTGTGTAAAATCGTAGAAAATAGAGTTTTAATATAAATATAAATATAAAATAGAGTTCCAAGTATGGCCGATACCCAAAACAAATTTTAAAGCAATATCTTTATTCTTAACTGACTTATGGCTCCCTTAGTATAAGTAACACCTGACGTATTTTTTTAAGTTACGTTTTTTGGCTTTTAGTGACCAGATACAGACAAATAAATTCCACCGCTGTATTTCTGAGACAAAGCTGGTCAAGAAACATGCCTTTTTATTTATATGAATCAATTTTAAATGTTACCCTTTTTATGACCTGACCTTGACCTGAGGGCCATTATATGGGGTCAGGTTGTGGAAACGGCTACTACTATCGAATTATACGTGTAAAATAACCCATACAACATGTGTCGCATGACTTTCGTAGACCTGTGACCCTTTGTGACCAGACCTTGACCTTTGCTTACAATTTCACTTTTGCCATGTGGGAGATGCATTATACATTTGAGAGCACTTTGTGAGATAATAGTCGCAATCTAAGGCTTTGGATGGAAAGTATGGGCCAAAAACCCAAATACCTCAATTTTGACATTTGACCTGACCGTGACCTGACATGTGAACTTATTTTAAGAATTTCGTGCATGCGTTAGATTATTCTCACTGAGAGCTTTCTATCTCCGCCTTGCACGTCTCGTTGAGGCCATTGGTTCGGAAGATAAGAGGGGAGGGGGAATTTACCCCCCCCCCAGCGCCGAGCGTTCGGCTGGAGACCCCAGCGCCGCGCGGGTTAACCCTATTTGTGTAACAGGGGGGGGGGGGGGGGGCGGATTCCGCCCCCCCTCATGTTTTTCGCATATATCTCCAGAACGGCTGGGACAGGTCCATGAAATTTTAGGCTTTTCCCAAAACAGATTTTCACATATGGATTCAAAATTTTGAGTTCTTAACCTGAACAGAGGCGGTTCCAGGGTACGGTTTTGGGTGGGTTCGGCGGCGACATTTGGCGATAATACGGAAATGCGATCTTCACGGCTTCTTCCCAACTGCCTCAAGTATGAAGGAGTTACATCGGTTTACAGTGATTGCAACAAGTGCAAATTAGTTGATGTTAATTAAATATCATAAAAATTGCATGGCAGAGGCGGTTTCAGGGGCTTGAAAGGGGGGGTCCAGGAAGTATTCAATGTTTGGCGGAAAGCCAATAGAGCGATGTAAGGGGCATTTATAGCTATCAAGATGTAAAAGATAGCCTCTGCTTCCAATATTTGCATAATGTATTACATATAGGGTTTCAGGGGCGTGTTCAGGCACATGAAAAGGGGGGTGACTGGCATGGTGATGACGATATGCCAGCGATTACGGTGCAATAGACGGTTAGCTTATAATCATATATGCACATATGAGGCCAGCAAAGATAATAAAGTCATTTTTTGCAGAGGCGCGCTCAGGAATGGAAGAAAGGGGGTCATATTATTGCAAGGAAACTAAGAGGCATGGGCCTACAATGGCATAACATACTGCAGTTTTCGGATGAAACACGCACCACAGGGTACTCTACGAACGATTATAAGATAATAGGCGAGTCCAGGTAGGGTAAAAAGGGGGGTAAGCAATGTGAATTGAAGTTGTAAGTGAAATAGTTACTGTTGACTAGTTAGTATCATAATAGCGGATAATGTACTTATCAAAAGGTCTTACGACTCCCCAGTTTGAATCCTGGATAGGCCTATGATGAAGTACAACATGCAAAAAGGAACTATCTAGGATCAGTAACTTATTTATAGTGCTGGGTAGCAACTTGCCTGCGGTTAATATTTTTTTCCCAATTTGACCTCTCTTTTTCACTAACCTGGTACCGCCTATGGCAAAAAAAGAAGATTTATAACTGTTTTGTCTAATGTCACAATAACATACCATTTCATTTATTTATTAAAAAAACAGCATAAAAAATGGTTTTATTACGCATTTACTTCACCCCGATATTGAGTGAACTGCATACGCCTATGATTTTTTTAATTTGCAAAAGTCACCGCCATATATCAATTTCCAATTCAATCTCTATCGATTCCCATTGGTTGTGTTTAAAATCGGTTGATAAACATGACAGCTGTGTTGGATCACAAATACCACTAACATTTGTAGTTGTTGCCCCCCTGTTGCCACCTATCATTTTGTTTTTATTATTATTATTTAGAAATGTAGATCGTGTTGAGGGGAACCAAACGCCGTTTCATTTTTGAAAATCGGACGGGTAGATCTCGAGATCTCCGGGGGCCGGAATCCGCCCCCTGTTACAAATAGGGGCAGCCAGGAGCCTGTTACAAAAAGGGTTAAGGAGACGTAGCGGCTTGATTGACCCTAGGAACTGCAGACTGATTCGCCAAAAGTAAAATGTGATAGGAGAAACAGAAGTAGGAATAAGGAGAAGTGAAAGCGAAAAGGTACCTTTTGGAAGAGGATTGCACTCAACATAAAAGCAATCAGCAATACATACGATAAACTATGAGATGTCGCTCTATTCGTCCGTCATCCACAAGCAGCTTAATATTTCGACACCATTTGTAGCTAAATTTGTAGCACTAAATCTAGCAGCAAGTGGGGAAGCACAGTTCCATCAGAAGAATATTACGACTCATTGGTAGAATTTACACTGTGCAATTTAATTATTGGTAATGTGTCACAGATATCTGAGCCTTATTGCTTCGGACGTGCTGCCGCTGGCTGTTTGATTTCGGGAGACACTGGCTAAGTGGGCAGGTGGCTTGGGGCGTTGGTTCATTGGAGTCAATTTCGTTCTGCGTTAGGCGGCAACAGGTAAAAGACGAGAAAAGGATGTAATAATTCGTAGGCAATTGCTGCAAGTAAGTACCTCCAATAGCGTTGCGCTCATTTATACACGACAAAGTACACAATTTTGCAAAGGATGTCAAAAGCATAAAGCAAGCAAAAAAATGTTGGAAGTCATTGAGTTAATGGAAAACGTCAACTACTCTTAACACATAGTTCTACCTAAAGATGTGCTGCACTCATCGCATTTGAGTCAAATTTTTCCCAAAACAGACTTGCCACAGCTTGAGTCAGTTTCATTCGTTGTGCTCGAAAATACACAAAGTGTAGTCAGTCGACTGGATTCTTTCAAAAGTCAATTGTAGTTGAACTGATTCTAGAAGCAGCCAATATCCGAATTACATCCCAAATAAACGGGAAATTAGAACAGCTTGATGATCAAGGGGCCAATGGGTCATGTACAATAATGGGAGGATGTGACTACCTCGAAGTTCTCAAGTCCATTTTCCAGTATACTGAGTTTTCCTATGTCAATATTCGTCTACCCGCTCCTCGTCGGTTTGTTGGCGAGAAACTCCATCAGTACACATGCCGCATATTTTGGTAAAGCCTTTTCATTCGAACTGGTTGAATCAGCTGACTGATACCTGAGATAGTTGAGGAAGAACTAGTTGTTGGGTCGTTTGGTTCATCTTTGATCTCCTTTAATATTTTGACACCAGGTTTCGAGTCCGGTGGTGGGTCATCTGGAAGAAACAGAAATCAATGTCAACAAGAATATAAACGAAACTAATATATCCTCTAGTAACATCTATGCTCGCGGGGTCAAGCAATGTAGGTACAGTTGCCGACAAATAAATCGATACCCCCTGGCTTCAACGTTAAGAGGGATAGACTGTGCCGCTCGACACGTTCTGTCACGGTAGGCTGTGCCGCGTCACACCGCGGGCCGCCCGGCCCGTGCGTGCTAACCGGTGATCTGTGCTCGCCGCCGCGACACGCCGCGTTATGTTTAGCAACTGCCAGGTGGGGTGTAAATAGAGAGCAATAGCTGGGCAGTGTGCATAAACAGCTTGAGTGCGCCGAGATTCGAGAGCCCTGTCAGACGGCGCGACTAGCTCTGGAAATTATTAAATGGAGAACTACATCTCTGCACGTGCACGACGACAGACTATTGGCATGCCACCTGAACAGACTATTAGCATGCCTAGCTGAACAGACCCTTGCTAGTGTAATGGTTAACGCGTCAGATTTCGGTTAGGTAGAGCGGGGTTCGAATCTCGGCGCGGCGCTTGAATTGTTTTCGGTTCAGGATTTGATGAAGGTCAACATGCTTCGCTGCTTTGCCCCGGCAAGGTAGGTTACGCAAGGCTAGGTCAGGAGAGCTCGGGATGGGCTGCCAGTAAGTGCGCATGCGTAGAGACCCAGCCCCTTTCAGACCTCCGCTGACGAGAAAAGGGCGCGGCGGACGCGCTTGTGGTGGTTGGTTGGGTCGTTGTGGTTGGTGAAACGGTTGGAGGAAGCTTCAGTGTTACCATTTTGGTCATACCTAGTGGGCAATGCAGTCCGTTCGAACTAGAGACGCAATGTCCTACCACCTTACCGACATTAAGAAGGGGAGGGTTTTATGCATGAATGAGAATGGGTTTAGCCATAATGAGTGCACAATGAGGCTGGGGAGGTGTGTGGGTGCCGTGAGACGCTGGTGGAGACGGTATGAGCATGGTGGCGAAGATCCATACATATATGGTGGCCCGCCCAACAGCCCGGACATCAACCCGACTGAGAATGTGTGGGGCCGGATGGTGACGGAGATGGCCGAGGGTCTACGCCACGCGCCGCGCCGGCTGAGAACAGACGCGCTCTGGGAGCATGTCCAGGTTGGAATGGTGACGGAGATGGCCGAGGGTCTACGCCACGCGCCGCGCCGGCTGATAACAGACGCGCTCTGGGAGCATGTCCAGGTTGGAATGGTGACGGAGATGGCCGAGGGTCTACGCCACGCGCCGCGCCGGCTGAGAACAGACGCGCTCTGGGAGCATGTCCAGGTTGGAATGGTGACGGAGATGGCCGAGGGTCTACGCCACGCGCCGCGCCGGCTGAGAACAGACGCGCTCTGGGAGCATGTCCAGTAGAAGTGGGAAGCCCGGACTACAGACGCGCTCTGGAAGCCCGGAGCCCGGACTACTTCGCCCGTCTCGCCGCGCCCATGCCGACCCGCCTGGCTGCCGTCCGTGACGCCGCGGCAGGCGGGCACACAGCTACCAGGCTGCGTCGCCGCGCTGCCGCTGCTGAGCAACACTGCCGTTGTTGTCGCTGCTGAGCAACACTGCCGTTGTTGTCGCTGCTGAGCAACACTGCCGTTGTTGTCGCTGCTGAGCAACACTGCCGTTGTTGTCGCTGCTGAGCAACACTGCCGTTGTTGTCGCTGCTGAGCAACACTGCCGTTGTTGTCGCTGCTGAGCAACACTGCCGTTGTTGTCGCTGCTGAGCAACGCTGCCGTTGTTGTCGCTGCTGAGCAACACTGCCGTTGTTGTCGCTGCTGAGCAACACTGCCGTTGTTGTCGCTGCTGAGCAGCACTGCCGTTGCTGCCGCTGCTGAGCAACACTGCCGTTGTTGTCGCTGCTGAGCAACACTGCCGTTGTTGTCGCTGCTGAGCAACACTGCCGTTGTTGTCGCTGCTGAGCAACACTGCCGTTGTTGTCGCTGCTGAGCAACACTGCCGTTGTTGTCGCTGCTGAGCAACACTGCCGTTGTTGTCGCTGCTGGGAGCAGACTCGTGTAGGCAGAGAAAGGCTGGAATTTAGAGTTGCAGAAATCTGGTCCTAGCGTCACAGAGCTGTGCCCAGATCTGGTCACGGCCGTGACTGAAACTGTGACTGGCCAGGCCAGCGCCATGGAGTTGTCATTACAGCGTTGTGACTAAAGCTGTGACTTACCAGCTTATGCCGTGGCCGTGACTGGGGCTGTGACCAAAGGTTTAGGATTTAATGCACCTCTAGGCTGGATGCCTGTCGGGGGAGGGTCGCTCAGGA
Organism: Chirona hameri; assembly: GCA_036785665.1. Taxonomy (NCBI): domain Eukaryota; kingdom Metazoa; phylum Arthropoda; class Thecostraca; order Balanomorpha; family Balanidae; genus Chirona; species Chirona hameri. Next base: position 47,174 of record JAXIVJ010006484.1, read on the forward strand.
CGCTACGAATGGCGTCAGAGAACGCTCTATCGGAAGTCGTTGCGTGTGGACTTCTGCGTTTGCGGCCGCCGTGAGCGTTGTGCGTGCTTATATGATCACTTCAGCGGTTGTCAACCCGGGCGTGGTGGGCGCCTCCAGAGAAGCATCCAATGACCAATACATATACAGGCAGACAAACAGGTAAGCAGGCCTGATACAATTACTGTTGACGACAAGACAATCATATTGCATATTTATTATATTATGTCAGTGACCTCTGTTGATCTGTAAAAGAGAATGATCCCAGTGGAACATATAATTATGTAAAATGGATGCCAAATGTGAAATCAGCGTCACAAAATGTCCTAGAAACTGCCAGAGGCCAAAAAAGTAATATGAGGTCATCGGAGGTCACAATCTCAGTAGAAACCATAAATGTCACCTGTTAACACCTGTGCATATGCTCCTGAACAGCAAACACTCGGAAACTGCACAAGCTACAAACATCGATACCACGGGATACTCATTTAACCCTATTTGTAACAGGGGGGCGGATTCCGCCCCCCCCCCTCATGTTTTTTGCAGATATCTCCAGAACGGCTGGGAGCAGGCCCATTAACTTTTGGGACTTTTCATAGAATTGAACTCCGCATTTGGAGTCAAAATTTTGAGTTCTTAACCTGAACAGAGGCGGTTCCAGGGCACAGTTTTTGGTGGGTTCGGAGGCGACATTTGGCGATAATACGGAAATGCGATCTTCACGGTTTCTTCCTAACTGCATCAAGTATGAAGGAGTTACATCGGCTTACGGTGATTGCAACAAGTGCAAATTAGTTGATGTTAATGAAATATCATAAAAATTGCATGGCAGAGGTGGTTTCAGGGGCTTGAAAAGGGGGGGGGGGGGTTTCCAGGAAGTATTCAATGCTTGGCGGGAAGCCAATAGAGCAATGTAAGGGGCATTTATAGCTATCAAGATGTAAAAGATAGCTTCTGCTTCCATTATTTGCATAATTTATTACATATAGAGTTTCAGGGGCGTGTTCAGGAACATGAAAAGGGGGTGACTGGCATGGTGATGACGATATGCCAGCGATAACGGCGCAATATACGTTTAGCTTATAATAATATATGCACATATGAGACCAGAAAAGGGAATAAAGTCATTTTTTGCAGAGGCGCACTCAGGAATGGAAGAAAGGAGGTCATATTATTGCAAGGAAACTAAGAGGCATGGGCGTACAATGACATAACATACTGCAGTTTTCGGATGAAACACGCACCACAGGCTACTCTACGAACGATTATAAGATAATAGGCGAGTCCAGGTAGGGTAAAAATGGGGGTAAGCAATGTTAATTGAAGTTGTAAGTGAAATAGTCACTGTTGACTAGTTAGTATCATAATAGCGGATAATATACTTATCAAAAGGTCTTGCGCCGCCTCAGTTTGGATCCTAGATACGCCTATGATGAAGTGCAACATGCAAAAAGGAACTATCTACGATCAGTAACATATTTATAGTGCTGGGTAGCAACTTGTCTGCGGTTAATACTTTTCCCCAATTTTACCCCCTTTTTCACTAACCTGGTACCGCCTATGGCAAAAATATGATTTATAACTGTTTTTTTATAATGTCTCAATCACATACCATTTCATTTATCAAAAAAACAACATCAAAAAATTGTTTTATTACGCATTTACTTCACCCCCATATTGAGTGAGCTGCACACGCCTATGATTTTTGCATTTTCAAACGGCACCGTCATATATCAATTTCCAATTCAATCTCTATCGATTCCTATTAGTTGTGTTAAAATCGGTCGATAAACATGAAAGCTATGTTGGATCAAAAATACCACTAAAATTTGTAGTTTTTGCCCCCCTGTTGCCCCCCTATCCAAAATGTATATTTTGTATTATTTATAAATGTAGTTCGTGTTGAGGAGAACCAAACACCGTTTCATTTTTGAAAATGGGACGGGTAGATCTCGAGATCTCCGGGGGGGGGGGGGCGGAATCCGCCCCCCCCCCCGTTACAAATAGGGGTAGCCAGGAGCCTGTTACAAATAGGGTTAATATGAGTATCCTCGTACGAGGAATCCGTACACGCCGTCCCATCAGTAAGCTGTTCCGTCTGGAGGCGTCTGAGGACGGGGCCGCGCCGCTCAGTGACGGCGCCGGAGAGTCTGGAGTGGCGCCGTAGTCACTGCGTACCGTTGCGTGCTGCTACCGCGCAGTTGCCGTGAACGTACCGTTGCGTGCTGCTACCGCACAGTTGCCGTGAACGTACCACTGTGTGCTGCTACCGCGCAGTTGCCGTGAACGTACCACTGTGTGCTGCTACCGCGCAGTTGCCGTGAACGTACCACTGTGTGCTGTTACCGCGCAGTTGCCGTGAACGTACCACTGTGTGCTGCTACCGCGCAGTTGCCGTGAACGTACCACTGTGTGCTGCTACCGCGCAGTTGCCGTGAACGTACCACTGTGTGCTGCTGTCGCGCAGTTGCCGTGAACGTACCACTGTGTGCTGCTGTCGCGCAGTTGCCGTGAACGTACCACTGTGTGCTGCTACCGCACAGTTGCCGTGAACGTACCACTGTGTGCTGCTACCGCGCAGTTGCCGTGAACGTACCACTGTGTGCTGCTACCGCGCAGTTGCCGTGAACGTACCACTGTGTGCTGTTACCGCGCAGTTGCCGTGAACGTACCACTGTGTGCTGCTACCGCGCAGTTGCCGTGAACGTACCGTTGCGTTCTGCTACCGCGCAGTTGCCGTGAACGTACCACTGTGTGCTGCTACCGCGCAGTTGCCGTGAACGTACCACTGTGTGCTGTTACCGCGCAGTTGCCGTGAACGTACCACTGTGTGCTGCTACCGCGCAGTTGCCGTGAACGTACCGTTGCGTTCTGCTACCGCGCAGTTGCCGTGAACGTACCACTGTGTGCTGTTACCGCGCAGTTGCCGTGAACGTACCACTGTGTGCTGCTGTCGCGCAGTTGCCGTGAACGTACCACTGTGTGCTGCTACCGCACAGTTGCCGTGACCGTACCACTGTGTGCTGCTACCGCGCAGTTGCCGTGAATGTACCACTGTGTGCTGCTACCGCACAGTTGCCGTGAACGTACCACTGTGTGCTGCTACCGCGCAGTTGCCGTGAACGTACCACTGTGTGCTGCTACCGCACAGTTGCCGTGAACGTACCACTGTGTGCTGCTACCGCGCAGTTTCCGTGAACGTACCGTTGCGTTCTGCTACCGCGCAGTTGCCGTGAACGTATCACTGTGTGCTGCTACCGCACAGTTGCCGTGAACGTACCACTGTGTGCTGCTACCGCGCAGTTGCCGTGAACGTACCACTGTGTGCTGCTACCGCACAGTTGCCGTGAACGTACCACTGTGTGCTGCTACCGCGCAGTTGCCGTGAACGTACCACTGTGTGCTGCTACCGCGCAGTTGCCGTGAACGTACCACTGTGTGCTGTTACCGCGCAGTTGCCGTGAACGTACCGTTGCGTTCTGCTACCGCGCAGTTGCCGTGAACGTACCGTTGCGTTCTGCTGCCGCGCAGTTGCCGTGAACGTACCACTGTGTGCTGTTACCGCGTAGTTGCCGTGAACGTACCGTTGCGTTCTGCTACTGCGCAGTTGCCGTGAACGTACCGTTGCGTTCTGCTACCGCGCAGTTGCCGTGAACGTACCACTGTGTGCTGTTACCGCGCAGTTGCCGTGAACGTACCGTTGCGTTCTGCTACCGCGCAGTTGCCGTGAACGTACCGTTGCGTTCTGCTGCCGCGCAGTTGCCGTGAACGTACCGTTGCGTTCTGCTACCGCGCAGTTGCCGTGAACGTACCGTTGCGTTCTGCTACCGCGCAGTTGCCGTGAACGTACCACTGTGTGCTGCTACCGCGCAGTTGCCGTGAACGTACCGTTGCGTTCTGCTACCGCGCAGTTGCCGTGAACGTACCACTGTGTGCTGCTACCGCGCAGTTGCCGTGAACGTACCACTGTGTGCTGTTACCGCGCAGTTGCCGTGAACGTACCACTGTGTGCTGCTACCGCACAGTTGCCGTGAACGTACCACTGTGTGCTGCTACCGCACAGTTGCCGTGAACGTACCACTGTGTGCTGCTACCGCGCAGTTGCCGTAAACGTACCACTGTGTGCTGTTACCGCGCAGTTGCCGTGAACGTACCACTGTGTGCTGATACCGCACAGTTGCCGTGAACGTACCACTGTGTGCTGCTACCGCACAGTTGCCGTGAACGTACCACTGTGTGCTGCTACCGCGCAGTTGCCGTGAACGTACCACTGTGTGCTGTTACCGCGCAGTTGCCGTGAACGTACCACTGTGTGCTGCTACCGCACAGTTGCCGTGAACGTACCACTGTGTGCTGCTACCGCGCAGTTGCCGTGAACGTACCACTGTGTGCTGTTACCGCGCAGTTGCCGTGAACGTACCACTGTGTGCTGCTACCGCGCAGTTGCCGTGAACGTACCACTGTGTGCTGTTACCGCGCAGTTGCCGTGAACGTACCGTTGCGTTCTGCTACCGCGCAGTTGCCGTGAACGTACCGTTGCGTTCTGCTACCGCGCAGTTGCCGTGAACGTACCACTGTGTGCTGCTACCGCGCAGTTGCCGTGAACGTACCACTGTGTGCTGCTACCGCGCAGTTGCCGTGAACGTACCACTGTGTGCTGCTGTCGCGCAGTTGCCGTGAACGTACCACTGTGTGCTGCTACCGCGCAGTTGCCGTGAACATACCACTGTGTGCTGCTACCGCGCAGTTGCCGTGAACGTACCACTGTGTGCTGCTACCGCGCAGTTGCCGTGAACGTACCGTTGCGTTCTGTTGCCGCGCAGTTGCCGTGAACGTACCACTGTGTGCTGCTACCGCGCAGTTGCCGTGAACGTACCACTGTGTGCTGCTACCGCGCAGTTGCCGTGAACGTACCGTTGCGTTCTGTTGCCGCGCAGTTGCCGTGAACGTACCACTGTGTGCTGCTGTCGCGCAGTTGCCGTGAACGTACCACTGTGTGCTGCTGTCGCGCAGTTGCCGTGAACGTACCACTGTGTGCTGCTGTCGCGCAGTTGCCGTGAACGTACCACTGTGTGCTGCTACCGCGCAGTTGCCGTGAACGTACCACTGTGTGCTGCTGTCGCGCAGTTGCCGTGAACGTACCACTGTGTGCTGCTACCGCGCAGTTGCCGTGAACGTACCGTTGCGTTCTGCTACCGCGCAGTTGCCGTGAACGTACCACTGTGTGCTGCTACCGCACAGTTGCCGTGAACGTACCACTGTGTGCTGCTACCGCGCAGTTGCCGTGAACGTACCACTGTGTGCTGCTACCGCGCAGTTGCCGTGAACGTACCACTGTGTGCTGCTACCGCACAGTTGCCGTGAACGTACCACTGTGTGCTGCTACCGCGCAGTTGCCGTGAACGTACCGTTGCGTTCTGTTGCCGCGCAGTTGCCGTGAATGTATCATTGCGTGCTGCGCGAGTGTTATACAACTGTGATTGAGTTTTGATTTTGTCTGAGCCAGGAGCGGTTCCGTGATCGCGCCTTGACACGTGGTCGTATCTGATTGTCAGACTTGTGTAATTATTATCCGATTCCTCGCAACTCTATTGTCATTAGAAACGTGTGTATGGTTTTCGAAGAGTCGACGTGCGGCGAACATGGGACAGGAGGCGGCATTCGTTCCTGTGAGCCGACTGGCCAGTCATCGCTTGTGTGTGATCGTGCGTAACGCCTACCCGCCTACCCGCCTACCGTTACCTCGACCGAGAAGAATATAGACCGAGCGACAAGTTATTATATTTTTCCTTTTAACCCTATTTCTAACAGGCCCTATTTGTAACAGGGGGGGCGGATTCCGCCCCCCCCCCCGGAGATATCGAAATCTACCCGTCCGATTTTCAAAAATGAAACGGTGTTTGGTTCCCCTCAACACTATCTACATTTATAAATAAAATACAAATATATAAATTTGGGATAGGGGGGCAACAGGGGGGCAAAAACAACAAATTTTAGTGGTATTTTTGATCCAACATAGCTTTCATGTTTATCGACCGATTTTAACACAACTAATAGGAATCGATAGAGATTGAATTGGAAATTGATATATGACGGTGACGTTTGAAAATTCAAAAATCATAGGCGTGTGCAGGTCACTAAATATGGGGGTGAAGTAAATGCGTAATAAAACCATTTTTTGATGTGTTTTTTTTAAATAAATGAAATGGTATGTGATTGAGACATTATAAAAAACAGTTATAAATCATATTTTTTGCCATAGGCGGTACCAGGTTAGTGAAAAAGGGGGTAAAATTGGGAAAAAGTATTAACCGCAGGCAAGTTGCTACCCAGCACTATAAATATGTTACTGATCGTAGATAGTTCCTTTGTGCATGTTGTACTTCATCATAGGCGTATCCAGGATCCAAACTGGGGCGGCGCAAGACCTTTTGATAAGTATATTATCCGCTATTATGATACTAACTAGTCAACAGTGGCTATTTCACTTACAACTTCAATTAACATTGTTTAACCCCCTTTTTACCCTACCTGGACTCGCCTATTATCTTATAATCGTTCGTAGAGTAGCCTGTGGTGCGTGTTTCATCCGAAAACTGCAGTATGTTATGTCATTGTACGCCCATGCCTCTTAGTTTGCTTGCAATAATATGACCCCCTTTCTTCCATTCCTGAGCGCGCCTCTGCAAAAAAATGACCTTTTCTTTATTATTCCCTTTTATTCCCTTTTCTGGTCTCATATGTGCATATATTATAAGCTAAACGTATATTGCGCCGTTATCGCTGGCATATCGTCATCACCATGCCAGTCATCCCCCTTTTCATGTTCCTGAACACGCCCCTGAAACTCTATATGTAATAAATTATGCAAATAATGGAAGCAGAAGCTATCTTTTACATCTTGATAGCTATAAATGCCCCTTACATTGCTCTATTGGCTTCCCGTCAAGCATTGAATACTTCCTGGAAACCCCCCCCCCCCCTTTTCAAGCCCCTGAAACCGCCTCTGCCATGCAATTTGTATGATATTTCATTAACATCAACTAATTTGCACTTGTTGCAATCACCGTAAGCCGATGTAACTCCTTCATACTTGATGCAGTTAGGAAGAAACCGTGAAGATCGCATTTCCGTATTATCGCCAAATGTCGCCTCCGAACCCATCCAAAACTGTGCCCTGGAACCGCCTCTGTTCAGGTTAAGAACTCTGAAAGAACTCAAAATTTTGACTCCAAATGCGGAGTTCAATTCTATGAAAAGTCCCAAAATTTAATAGGCCTGCTCCCAGCCGTTCTGGAGATATCTGCGAAAAACATGAGGGGGGGCGGAATCCGCCCCCCCCCCCCCCCCCCCCTGTTACAAATAGGGTTAACTGATACAGTCTACTGTGGTTCAGGAAGCAAGCGCACAGTGACCAACCAGACTGACACTCACGTGACAGCCAGTGTCATTCCAGCACATGTCACCGACCACGACCTGACTCCGACCACGACGACCACCGGTCACCGACCACGACGACCACGACCTGTTGCCGCCGTACCTCCCCCAAGGGTTAAACGGAAGCCGCGAGAGCTGACAACGCGCTACATGAAGCAAACCGACTTCAATCACCTCTGCCTGGACCTATTGACGTCGGACTGGTCCGACAAGTAAAGAGCCGACAGCGTGGCCACCGCCTAATCCGCTTTTTGCAAATGCTGAACGCAGCTGTCGGCGCTCACTGCCCTCTGAAGTCTGAAACGCGTCCGCTTCAGACATCGCGAGTGTCCCTGGCTCACACTCAGCGAGGAGCTTCAGGTACTGCAGCAAAAGAGAGACTGCTCGCATAGAGTGGGATGCTCAGCGTACCGCTGATTTACGGAAGCGGTATACTTTGCTCCGTAAGAAGTTCAGGGCCGGCCTGACTAAGGCTCGGTCCGAGCTCTTCAGGTCCCGGAGATCTGCGAAGAACATGTGGAAAGGTCTCAGAGCATACGCCATCAGCAATACCAAAACCAACAAAGCAGACACCAGCCTGAACGCAGCGTTGGCCGATCAGTTTAACCCTCGCCCTACGGGGTACTTCGAGTGGGGCCTGACAGGCCCCCCCCCCCTGGGGTTTTTCTTGAATAACTTTTTGCACATGCGGCGCATCTTGCTGAAATTTTCGGTAGCTGAGTTTACAACAATTATACGTATGCTGTAAAAATGTAATTGAAGTTGGTTGAGTAGTTTCGGAGATAATCATGTTTTGATGACGTCATGTTGGTGGAAAAACGATAAATATTTTAAAAATGGCAGAAAACAGTTTTAAAGGAAATGGCAAACGCAATTCACCAAAGATACAAAATGGCATTCTCTTTAAAATGACAATCTCGGATTTTCAACATTTTGGGTTTCTGACCCCTAAAATAAAATAAAAAAAGATGTCGCCCACTCAGAACGCGTACCGGCAGAGACACTCCACGGAGGATGCCGCTGTCGACGTGGTGAGCGCCATCTCAACAACCGAGAGAGGGGGCATCACGTCATGTGATCTCTCAAAGGCGTTTGATTGCGTCGACCGTGGTGCCCTTCTCGCGAAGCTTGAGTGGTGCGGTGTGTCGTCTCATTCATTTGATGACTATTTAAGGAGCCGAACACAGTCTGTGAAGGGTAGTAACGTGCTGGAGCCGGTATATTTTGGAGTAGTTCAGGGCAGCATCCTCGGACCAATAGTGTTCAACGTGTTCACTAGTGATTTGCATTGCCATCTTTCTGACCAGTGTTCAGTGTTCCACTGACCGTCAGTATTCCACTGACCGGCCAAGGGTCAGGTCGCGTCCTGCCCCGCTCCGCCCGCCCGGGTGACCCCAGTGACCTGTCACGGTGTGTGGCCGGCGGCCGGTACGAACGCGCGCAGCGCTACAGTGACGCAGTCCAGCGCTGAGTAATCCGCGGCGCAGCGGTGGGTGACTAGTGACACAGCCATGCCGGATCTAACTGCTGAGATGAAGGCGGCGCTTCTGGCGATGCTGGGCGACGAGGAAATATGGACAACGCTGCGAGGCCTGTTCGGTATTGAAGAGAAGGAGAGGGAAATCCGTGAGTTAAAGGAGGAGGTTGCGGCCAAGAAGGTCGTAATAAGCCAGCAGGAGCGACCCGCGGATCTCGAACAGTACTCGCAGCGGAACTGTCTTAACTTCACAGGCGTGTCTGAGGCGAAGGACGAAAACACGGTGCAACTCGCTATGGACCTTGCCAAGATGGCGAATGCTAAGCTGGATCGTGCCGATATCGAACGTACACACCGGATCGGAACACCCAAGGCGGCCACTCCGGACCAGCCGAGGTCGCCCCCACGCCCGCTCGTAGTAAGGACTAGGGTACGTTTCATACCTGAAACGAGAGGCGGTCTGGTTTGGCCGCAGGGAGGTTCGCAAGGCTAAGCCACGGACTGGTGGTCTTTTTTACTTATCTGTCTCATCTTAACCTGGCAGTCACTGGGGTATATTCTGTAACACGACTCACTGGGGGGGGGGGGGGGGGGGGTAACCCCCCTGGTATCTTCAGAACCAATGATCGCAGCGGGACGCGCAAGGCGGTATTCGAAAGCGCTCAATGAGATAAACCTAACGCATACTTTTATACCAGTTGGATAAGCAGGACGTGTTTTTGAGGCTTTCCTAAAAAAGATTGAATTTTGCGCAAGGAGAAGTTATTCGCCACTAAATGACATACCAGAAGAAAGACAAGATCAGGAAGATATTGTTTTGATATTCTTTCGTGAGGCACTTACTCTGGATAAGATGTAATATGTATTTATATTTTCATCATTTTCGTCATTTTTAGCATTCTGAAGTAAAGTTTCACGCAAGCGACCTCTGATTTTCGCGTTTGAATTTTAATGTCGCGCGGCAATAAACCGCGAGAATTACACAAGAACCTCTGGAGGAAGAAATACAGTGATACAAACACCATAAAGAAAACTCCAAGGAACCAATAACGAAACGAATAGTTAAAGGCAGAGTATTTCAAGATTGCTGCTTATGTGAGCTATGAAGAAGCTCACATAAGACTGAAAATCAAACAGCAAATATTGATCTTGCTAAGTCAGAAACGATTAGCAAACGAAGAACGAACGAAACGAAACATCACTTGCATCTTCATTGTGTTCCTATTTCTTGTTTATATGTACTTTTACTGTTGCACATCACTTTTTACTCCCACTTTTATCCTTCACCTCCCTAATGCAGTTCGCTGTGCGCGGCGCCCAAATGGCTGACGCGCCGCACTGCACCATCCTGATCCTTATATCCACCCTCCGCTTCTACCCGATCACCTCACGTAACATCGCGACGGGCACGTAATAGCCACTGGTACTGTGTGTCACATCGTGTTCAATGTACGAGAGAGTGGATGTGCCGGCACGTCTAAATAAATAAAATAAAATACTTAACAATTTCAAATTAAGGTCACGTCAGGTCACGGTCAAGTCAAACGCAAAATCGAAGTATTTGAGTTTATGGACAATACTTGTCATCCATGGCCTTCGACTGCGCCTATAATCACCCAAAGTGCTGTCAAAGGTATGATACATATCCCACATGAGCTAAAGTGAGGTTGCTGGAAAAGATCAAGGTCAAGGTCAGGTCACAAAAGGTCACACAAAACACACAAAATATTTATGAGTCATGCAGCACATGTTTTATGGATACTTTTACGCGTAGAATTCGATAGTGATAGTCATTTTACCACCTGACTTCATTTACGTGAAGTTAGTGTCATAGTGTCAAGTTCAAGTCAAGTTCAGGACACTGAAGGTCAAAATTTGAAATTTATAAATATAAATTAAAAAAGCATGTTTCTATATCAGTATTATCTTTTAAAAATACAGTGCTGGTATTTACTTGTCTGTATCTGGTCAATAAACGCCCAAAAACGCAATTTCAAAATATGAAGCCATGATTTACCCATACTTTATATGCCATGTCAGTCAAAAAAGAAATCATTTTGAAATTTGGTACGGTAGTTGCCATACATGCATATGTCGACATGACATATTTCGGTTTTTAATATTTTTGAAAATTTTGATTTTGAGGGCATTTTGTCGTCGACATCTGACATCTATTCCGGTTTTTTAATATTTTTGAAAAATTTGATTTTGTGGGCATTTTTTTTAAAAAAAGGTCAAAACCATAATTTTCGAATTTCCGAGATAGCTGGTTTGTAGCCCTTGCAATTTGCCAACTTTTAGCGTCTTTCGATTGCATTTTGCTTCAAATGTGACATTTGTACGGCCTGGCAAAGTTTAGCTGATTTTTGTGCCAAAATTGTGTTTAGTGACGTCACTACAGCTTATGCGTTTAATATCGCAATTTTGCGCGACAATTCCATCCATCGAGACCTTTTGCACGGTCAAACATTTTGTACTTGACCTCGATATTTTTTTCTCTCGTGCACTACGAGAGAAAAAAATCTCGAGAAAAAAAAATTATGATGAAATTGCTTTATTTTTGCACAAAAGGTGTAAAAATGATGCCTGGAAAGGTACTAGAAGCTTGGTGTTGATATCTGCATTAGCTGTTGAGATATTCCTGATATTCCTAAGGGAGGCGGGGGGGGGGGCTAAAAAGAACAGTGACTCGCGGGTTAACCCGCGAGCTACTGGGGTATATTTCATAACGCGACTTACTGGGGGGGGGGGGGGGCTATTCCCCCCCCCCCTCGGATCTCCGAAACTACTGGACCGAATGTAAAAATTCAAACGGCATTCGATAGTCCTGGAAAATGTATCGAGGGAAACATAATATTGTTGACCTCGGGGTCACCGACGTCACAGGTCAGGTCAAGTACAAAATGTTTGACCGTGCAAAAGGTCTCGATGGATGGAATTGTCGCGCAAAATTGCGATATTAAACGCATAAGCTGTCGATAAATCGGTATGATTCGTGTGTCTGATACTTCTAAGTACCTTTCTAAGCTGTTTATGACCTTGGATCAGGTCAAGGTCATCCGAGGTCACGAGGTCAAACTGCAGATTACGGTCATTAGGCGTTGTAACACATGTTTATGGGTTTGTTTTTCGTCTAGAACGCGTAAAATGACCTTAGAACATTGTTTGTTCCATATAAATAGAAGTAAAAAGCAAAAATGGAAATGCGTTTTTTATGCATAGTAATGCTGTGAGAGGTGGTCGATTTTGGTCATTTAAAGGTCATAACTCAGTCATTTTTAAAGATATCGACTTCAAATTCGGTACACATATTCACCGCACACGTCTCGATCACATATATTCTGTTTTTTGGATAATCTTGATTTTTTCTTGAAAATTTTGGAAAAACAAAAAATGTATTAGGATTTCTCAAAATTTTGAATTAAAAAAAAACTCAAAAATTCGAGATAGCAGTTTGATAGCCCGGTCTATTGTCATTAATTTGATTTAAGACAATTTAATTTATCTCAGACATCGTACCTTTGACAGCGTTTTCCGCAAACCATTATTTTGCAACAAAAACGGAAGAACATGACGTCACTCTGACGCCATTCCCGGTTGACCTATCATAACCTCATATTTTTCCTTTTGCCAACATGTGTAGAATTGATGTGAGAGAAGGTACTGCAAGTTCGGTGACGGTACCGGTGTTCGTTTAGGAGTTATTGCAAAATATCGGGAGGGGGGGCAAAAAATAGCCCCCCCCCCGTAACTCGCGGGTTAAGATGTTCATTCTTTGTTTGTTTGAAGTGTTATTGAATGTCTGTTGAGTGATATTAAAGTTGTTAACTATGACCGTTTGCTCATTTGTTTAGTTTAAGGCGTGTGGTCATTGTTTCAACTTGAGGTTTTGTTAAAGTTTTTGAAGATTAGTCTGAGGCGTGTGGGCATCGTTTTAACCCTCGCCCTACCCTCGTTAACCCGTCGTTTTAACCCTCGCCCTACGGGGGGGCTGACGCCCCCCCCCCCCCTGTTAACTTCCAAACCAAGCAACTTGGAGCAATGCAGTAAGAACCAGTATTTTGCCTGTCATGAGAGGAATCTAACAGTATGCGATTTTTAGGTTTCAGGTCAACGGGTGACCTTCCAGGTCAAGTGAATGACCTCGGATTTACCACGTCCAGAACAGCGATTTTGCTCTTCGGAAAACCTCAAAATTAGAAATGGATAAATGTAAATAAAAAGGCATGTTCCTAGACCAGTTTTGGCTCAGAAATATAAAAAGTAATTATTTGTTCGTATCTTGTCCAAAAATGTCAAAAAAGTTATTTTAAAAAATGACGTCATCAGTTTCTTACACTTAGGAAGCCATCACTCAGTCAATAATAAAGATATTGCTTTGGAATGTGGTATGAGTATTGTCCATACTCAGTTCTTTCACATATATTCCGGTTTTTCTAATATATTTGAAAATTTTGATTTTGTGGAGATTTAAAAAAAAAAAAAAAAAAAAAAATAGGGGTCAAAAACCCAAAATTTGGCAAATCCGAGATTGCCATTTTAAAGAGAATGCCATTTTGTATCTTTGGTGAATTGAGTTTGCAATTTGCTTTAAAACTCTGTTTTCTACAATTTGTTCCAATATTTCTCATTTTTTTATCAACATGACGTCATCAAAACATTATTATCTCCCAAACTACTTAACCAATTTCAAATATTTTTTTACAGCCTAAGTATAATTGTTGTAAACTCAGCTACCAAACATTTCAGCACCCTATGTGTACCCTATGTATGATGCACCCTATGTGTCGAAAGTTATTCAAGAAAAACCTCAGGGGGGGGGGGGGGCTGTCAGCCCCCCCCCCCCCCCCCGTAGGGCGAGGATTAAAGGGACTGTCCCACCTTTGTGAAAGTTGTCGAATCACACTTAATTTGTATGTCTACATGTCAGGCGAGGTCAGCTGAACATGTTCGTGAACTTTTTTTCCCCGAGAAAAAAAAAATTATCTTGGAAAATATTCAACTCTTAGTTTTAAGCGAAAACTTGGGTTGGTGACGTCATATTTTTTTTCATAACAGGCAAATTCTTTGTGCTGCCAAATATATGGCACAATTTTTTGTCGACATCTATTGCGCAGAAAAAGCGAACCACCCGTTGTCCAGATTGGCTTAGATTGCGAACCACCCGGGGATCGAGAAATGAAAGACGAAAATATTCCAAGGCTGACCTTAAAACAAGTGGACTATCATTACCAGTTGGGTAAAGAGACGACGCTGTCGGTTTAGTCCCTATTCAAATACACATGGGCCTTATTTTTTTACAGATGTCAAAATCAAATTCTAATATATTTTTGATTAGATCATTGTGGTTGTTTTAACTGCTACCATACTTAATTTCAATTCCTAGCCATAAAAATGCCTCTCAACTCAAATATAATGTTAAGGTGAGATAGTCCCTTTAACTTGAAATGCCATGTCAGCTCAGTTTCTGAACTTGTAAGCGCTTGCTTGCCCTCCCCATTGCTAGTGACTTACGTATTCAGTTCCTGTATAAATATGGTTATGTGGGCATTTCCCCTCCCCCACAAGAAAAAAGTTTTGTTTTTATTTGGAGTCAAAAACAAAATTTTCGAAAATTCGAGATAGCCATGACAGCCATCGCCATTTGCAATCTTTTGACGTTGTTTATTGATTTTTTCTCAAAATATGGCATTTGTACGGTCTGTTACATTTGAGCTGATTTTGGTGTAAAACTCGTGTGTAGTGACGTACTAAATTCGATATAACTCGAAATTTTTGGACCAAATTGCTTTATTTCTTTCACAGATGACGGACGTAAACGTGATTTAGAAGAAGGTACCCGAAGTTTCACGTTGATAGCGCTATTGGTTTTTGAGCTATTACGAAAATTCAGCAGGGGGGGGGGGCGTTAACCCCTCCCCCCCCCCCCCCGCCATCAATGGCGGGTTAAGAAGGAAAACCGTGACGATCCTGCTAACTATAGACCAATCTCAATATTGAGTGTAGTAGGTAAATTATGTGAAAAAGTTATGTCTGCATCTCTCTGAATATCTCCAGAGGCATCATATTGTAAAGGGACTGTCCCACCTTTGTGAAAGTTGTTGAATCACACTTAATTGTATGTCTACATGTCAGGCGAGGTCAGCTGAACATGTTCGTCAACTTTTTTCCGAAAAAAAATGTTTATCTTGGAAGATATTCAACTTTTAGTTTTAAGCGGAAAGTTGGGTTGGTGACGTCATATGATTTTTTTAATAACGGAAATCCTTTGTGCTGCCAAATATATGGCACAATTTTTTGTCGTCATCTATTGCGCAGAAAAAGCGAACCACCCGGTGTCTAGATTGACTTAGATTGCGAGCCACCCGGAGATCGAGAAATGAAATACGAAAATATTCCAAGGCTGACCTTAAAACAAGTCGACTATCATTACCAGTTGGGTAAAGAGACGACGCTGTCGGTTTAGAGTCCCTATTAAAATACACATGGGCCTTATTTTTTACAGATGTCAAAATTAAACTCGAATATCTTTTTGATTAGATCATTGTGGTTGTTTTAACTACTACCATACTTAATTGCAATGCCAAGCCATCAAAATCGCTATCTCAACTCAAATATAATGTTAACCCGCGCACTGCAGGGGGGTTAATCCCCCCCCCCCCCCCCCCCCCTCAGGTTTTTCGCGGATAGTGGGAAAACGGCGGCGCGCAGCGCCGCCGGGTTTTGACACACCTATTAGGACATCAATTGCGCACAATTTGAGAAAAAATAACCTCGGGTCATCTCAGGTCAGGTCACCAGATCAGGGCAAGTGACCCCACCTCCAAACATGTTTGCAGTTGTGCCAAAGCCAGAGTTTCTCACTGATCAGTTTGAAACTTACAGAATGTCATGAGAACATCAGTACTTACAATTCGCATATCTCGGAATTGTGATATCGGTGACCTAAGCTCAGGTCAATTTCGTAACCTCCCATAATAAGTAAATGGGGAAACATACAAATGCTTCCTATTTCAAGGATATACATGATATTAGTCCAATTACTTCTGGATCATGTTATTATGGGACATTCTTGATGATCCAAGTGTAAGTTTTGTTCAGTGACCCCTATGGGGTCATTTGAGCTCATGTGAGGTCACCATCACTTTTTTGTCAATAACTCCCGACATAATGAAGATAGAGAGGTAAAACAGACAGCAATGTGTTTGTCTCGTTGAGACACGTCTTCCCATAGGCAACATGCCCTACTTGAGTCACCACTTGACCTTGACCGGAGGTCAAATTTGTAAGTTGACTTAACAAGGTCACCATGTATATCATTCGAAGCGCCTTGACGAGATAAACACAATGGCGTAAACAGTTTTCAGTTATCTATATTAAGTAAAAGGTTAAAAAGCGAAAAACTATTTTGCAAAAACAAAACATTTTCCCCCTTTGTTGACGTCTGGAGCCTCAAATATTGACCTGATATAAATTTTGAGGACACCTTGTCGATTGCAAATTCACTGGCTGGCGTTTGCTTTTTACCGTTTGTATTTAACTAGCATAGTTTCCAAGATATATGGGAATTTCTGGAGCGATGTCCTAAAACAGGAAATAAACTGGAACATTTGACCTTTGATGACCTCTGGTGACCTCAATTTTGACCTGACCTAAAACAATACTGAATACATTCGATAGAACTTGTATCAAGCTATCAAATGACGTTTTCCGCTTGTCACTACGTAGCGTAGTTTTCGAGATATCACGGGGGGCGGAAATCACACCCCCCTGCAGTTCGTGTTCGGCGCAAAGCGCAAATATTGATATTTATTAAAAATGATATTGCGCAAATATTAATTAATTCGAAATTCATCGGCACCACCTAATTAAACTAATTCGCTTAATTAGCTGTAATACAATTATTATATCTACCAAGCAAAGCCCCAGATATGGTCAATTTGAAGGCACCTACCCCCACTAAATCGACTATAAGGATCTAAAAAAAGTTTGGTAATTACCCAATTTCTCGACCAATCAGATTTGAGCACGATATATCTCCCAAACATATGGCTTTATTGATTTGTGTTTAATAGGGAAAAATAAGCACACTTAAGACCAAATTTGAGGTCTGCGTTTTCAATAAACCAAAAATTAGCTCTCTAGCACCAAAACCGAGATCTGAATTTTGGCCAATTCATGGGGAGCTTATAACGTTAAAACGGAAAACTGTTGGTGCTGATGGGTTTCGCAGAAGAAAAAAACTTCTTTAATCTAATTTGATCATATTATATCGAGAGAAAAAAAAAACAGAATGGCCAATATCCGGAATAAAAAATGTCTACCCCCTACCTCTATTTAAAGCGCAACTCAACACGGTTTTCGATCAGAACATTCGAGCCTCGACTGAAACGGCTATGCTCGAAACAGTTAGTTATCTTACCAAAACATGGATCAAGGTCATATATCAACCCTCCTGGCAGCAGACATAGCAGTGCCTTTGATACGGTGGAGCATAGCCGTCTCATCGAAAAACTTGGTGGTATGGGGGGCGCATTAGTTAAAAGACTGGCTGAGTCACCGAACCCAGAAAATCCGGGGCGGTGGCGCCGAGGCGTTACCAGCAACGCATGTTGCGATCCAGGGTTCCCTGCTCGTGCCAAAATTATTTTTGATTTTTACAAACGATTTAGCTTCTCTTTTACCCCATGGTCAGCTCGATGCTTGTCAATTTCTGGATTCAGACTCATCCAGGCACCTGAGTATTCTAAAACAGCGTGTGGAAAGTACGCTGAAAACCGCCTTGAATTGGTTCACTCAAAATTGCCTCAAAATCAATCCTACTAAAACGGAACTTTTAGTCCATGTTCCATTTTCCATTTTAGTTCCATTTTAGTTCGTCACGTCAGAGAAAGAATATCGATATTCTGTATCAAGTTTGGCGGTAATGAGATTATGCCGTCGCCTCATGCCAAAATCCTTGGAGTGTAGTTGATTCGGCTCTTAACTGGGAAAAACAAGTGTCGCAGGTATGCCGTCGCTGTTACGCCGTGCTTATCGGCTTGTCGAAGCTGAGGAACAAAATCTCTGTCGAGACAAAAAGCTCCTTGTTGAAGCCCTGGCATTTCCACATGTCAACTACTGTTTGACCGTGTGGGGTAGTTGTCAAAACACAGGGGGAGCGTATCTAGAAGGCTATAAACTTTGGGGCACGGATAGTCTCGGGGCAGAAGCGACGGGCACACGTCACTCGTGCCCTGGAGGCCCTGGGTTAGTTGCCAAACACATACGTTTCGGTGGCTGTCGGATAAAATAGCGAAAACGAAGTGCGGTAGAAATCACAGTGGAGTTAGTGATGACGTATTCGAAACTTCACGGGATTTGTCCATTTAAAATACAACCAAATATACCCAACAGTTTTTGCGTTGAAACTCAGCAACTAGGTCGTTTTGGAAGGAAAATTTCAGATTTGGAGATTTCTCAGTACGCCCGACAATCTGGCTATCGAGTTAAAAACTAATGTTAAAGGTGTTAAATTCCCTTTAACCCGTGCCGTACCGGGGAGGCGTTTAGACGCCCCCCCCCCCCCCCCAGGTTGCCCCCCCCCCCCTCCCAGGTTGTTTTAGGATTGCTAAAAAAAACTTGTTCGGGAATCAATTACCCAAATTTTGCCAAATTCTTGACTATATGTCATCTCAGGTCAGGTCACGTGACCCCACCTCCAAAAGAGTTTGCGGTCGTACCACAGCCACGGTTTTGGCTGATCGATTTCGTACTTACAGGATTTCGTAATGGCAATGGTAGCTACAATTCGTATATCTCGGATTTTGTATATCGGTGACCTAAGGTCGGGTCAATTTCGTGACCTTCCCATTATAAGTCAATGGGGAAATATGCAAATGCTTCCTATTCTGAGGATACGCATTATATCAGCCCAATTCCTTCTGGATCATGTCATCATAGGCCATTCTTGAAGTCCCATGTGCAATTTGTGTTCAGTGACCCCTACAGGGTCAGCCGAGGTTAACCGAGGTCACCCAACACTTTGTTGTCCAATAACTCTCGACAAAAGCAAGATAGAAGTAAAACCTCCGCCAATATGTTTGTCTCGCGAGCCACGTCTCGCAATGTGCACCATGACCTAATTGGGTCACCACTTGACCTTGACCTGTGGTCAAATTTATAAGTTGATCTAACCTGGTTATCATGAATATGATTCGAGGCGCCTTGACGAGACAAACACGATGGCGTCAAAATTATTGCCTTATCTGTATTTGTTAAAAAGGTATTTGTGAAAACAGTTTGGGCAAAATGAGCCTTTTGACCTTTGATGACTTCTGGAGCCTAAACCTGAGTCGTGACCTAAACCTGAGACCTGAGATAAGAGTTGAGGATCATTTGGCGATTGCATTTGTCAAGAGCTTTCGATTGCCTTTTTCCGTGTGTTCCTAGTTATCATAGTTCCCGAGAGATTTG
>JAXIVJ010006485.1:0-66556 GCA_036785665.1 Chirona hameri
TCTTCATAAAATATTAACTTTCAAGCGGGCTACATGTTTAGCTGGTCTGCCGAGTTCCGTAAAAAGGCGACTCGAACGCAAATACGCGGACATCGGCACCCGGAAGCTGCTCCAACGGTGCCCAACTTGCTGGACCGAAGAGTTAATAGTGGGACAAGACCAGGACCATCTCCCCAAGCCATCATGCCCCAGGTTCCTCCAGATCCACAGGGACCATTTATGTGCGGAAAAGTCGTGCTGCCTCTTGCTGCTTTCAAACCATTTGCACTGTTACCAGTTGTTTGTTACAGTTCGGAACATTGTATACAGTTATTATTATCATATGTACTATTGAGCGCTGACTGCCACCGTTCATCGTGATTTACTATCCGAGGAATATGTATATGAAAAACTACATTAATTTCAATATTTTGAATCATACCCAGATGTGCAACCAGGAATAGGGGCTACCTGAGGCTTGGCTCCACTTGCTGGACGGTCTTCGGTCTGGTCCCAATATTACAATTTCGTTTTCCACGACCTAAAATTAAAAATTTCACACCGCTTCGCGGCGTCACATCGATGGCCATCGTCATAACGAAGCCATCGCCATCGTCTTCGGTTCGTTGTAACGGTGAATGGGATGAATAGCATGTGTAGCCTCTTATTCTCTACAAGGCCCACCGCCTATGTTTCGGGGCTTTATCAGGCAACCCCAACCCCGTAAATTTTTGCACCGCTTCGCGGCGCTAAATATCAAGTACCTACTATAACATGCAAATCCAGATTAAAAATGCCGCAAAGGCTTAAATACACGCATACAAAATGGGGTACATTTTGTCGTCATTTCAGCCGACCCCGCCACACTAAAAAATTATCGGCGACGCCCCTGGGTACAGTTGACAATTGACAGTCTTGCTCAGTGTAAAGGCAATGTCGGAACAATACAAACTGCAAACTGACATCTTTCCTTTTTCGATATCCCAAAAGGTCGAAAAGCTATAAAAAAAACACACATAAAAATAAAGAAATCATTAGAAATCGTGTGGTTGCAGAATAAAGTGACCCAAATCCGGGAAGAAATTCGAAAACGAGGGTAGGTAAGATCCGCCCTTCCAAAACGGCCGGCTGGATCCGCCCCTGCCCCGGCTGCGCCCACCTGCCGCCCGGAGTCAGGGACCCCATGCGCGCCGCCCAGGAGTCAGCGTCCCCGGCCGCCGCCAGTCGCGAAGGCCGTCGCCCCTGTCGTCCGTCCCACGCACTCCACGCACTCCACGTACGCACGCACGTACGCACGTACGCAGGCAGAGTAGCCGGCCGGCTGGACTGTGGGCATGCCTCGTGGTTTGGGTGAAACACCTCTGTAGCGGAGGGTCGCGGGGCGCTGGGCATCCGGTGTTAGCAGTCGGAGTCTGTACAACAGGTGCGGATGAAGGAATCGCTACGTGATGCAAAGATGCAGCCCTGAAATACCGCACAAATAATTCCGTTAAAATGTACACTGTCAAACATAACATGCGAATTTCTTTCACGTCACGTCACGTCACATCACGCCATGCCATGTCACGTCACATCACGCCATGCCACGTCACGTCACATCACGTCATGCCACGTCACGTCACATCACGTCATGTCACGTCACGTCATTTCTTTCACGTCACGTCATGCCACGTCACGTCATGTGTTTACGTCACGCCATGCCATGTCACGTCACATCACGCCATGCCACGTCACGTCACATCACGTCATGCCACGTCACGTCATGCCACGTCACGTCACGTCACGTCATGCCACGTCACGTCATGTGTTCACGTCACGTCATGCCACGTCACGTCATGTGTTCACGTCACGTCATGCCACGTCACGTCATGTGTTCACGTCACGTCATGCCACGTCACGTCATGTGTTCACGTCACGTCATGCCACGTCACATCATGTGTTCACGTCATGCCAACCGCAGTTTTTGGTAATACACCGTTTGATGAATGCACATATTGAACATTGTGGCGACATTGAAAAGGTCGCCACAATATGTGGATTCTTCAATGCATCAATATTTGTGTGAGCTCCGATATGTGAAATTAGGACTAAAGCGACTATCTAAAGCGACTATGACCCGTCTCAGATCAATACAATACGAGATGTGAAATTAGGACTAAAGAGACTATCTAAAGCGACTATGACCCGTCTCAGATCAATACAATACGAAGCGACTATGACCCGTCTCAGATCAATACAATACGATATGTGAAATTAGGACTAAAGCGACTATCTAAAGCGACTATGACCCGTCTCAAATCAATACAATACGATATGTGAAATTAGGACTAAAGCGACTATCTAAAGCGACTATGACCCGTCTCAGATCAATATAATACCATATGTGAAATTAGGACTAAAGCGACTATCTAAAGCGACTATGACCCGTCTCAGATCAATACAATACGATATGTGAAATTAGGGTTCAAGCGACTATCTAAAGCGACTATGACCCGTCTCAGATCAATACAAAACGATATGTGAAATTAGGACTAAAGCGACTATCTAAAGCGACTATGACCCGTCTCAGATCAATACAATACGAAGCGACTATGACCCGTCTCAGATCAATGCAATACGAAGTGATAGTTTTTCAGAAGGAATCGACTGCAAATATATATGTTAGAACGTGCCGCCCGCGATATCGTGACACAAATACTCTGGAACATCAGGGAAACCCCCCCCCCCCCCACAGGAATCTGGGGGGGCATTCAACACAAGTATGCCCCCCCCCCCCTGCGCGTTCCCAATTTATCGTAAACTCGTAAAACATTGTCTTTGCAGCAGTCAAAATCCAGATATCCACGGTCAAAAACCGGAAAATGTCGCGACATGACACAGCTTTCGCAATTGCTTATACAAATTTGGAAAATGGGAAAATTAATTCCATTAAAGGTATTGGATATCCCACCTTCCCACCTTAATATTATATTTGAGTTGAGATAGCCATTTTAATGGCTTGGCATTGAAATTAAGTATGGTAGCAGTTACAACAACCACCATGATCTAATCAAAAAGATATTAGGGTTTGATTTTGACATCTGTAATAAAATAAGGTCCATGTGTATTTGAATAGAGCCTCTAAACCGACAGCGTCGACTCTCTTTACCCAACTGGTAATGATGGTCGATTTGTTTCAAGGTCAGCCTTGGAATATTTTCGTCTTTTATTTCTCGATCCCCGGGTGGTTCGCAATCTAGATTCCAGAGGCTAGCACTATCAGCTGAAGTTGATGCAGCAGTTGGCCGCCAGGGACCGCTAGTGAGCCAGGGTGTTATGACGTCGCAAGCAAATGGTACCAGTTAAATATCTAACGCTAAATATTTATGTATTTATAAATAAATAAATCAATATTTAGTGGTACCATTTGCTTGCGACGTCATAACACCCTGTCGGCCAACTGCTGCAGCAACTCCAGCTAATAGTGCCAGCCAATCTAGACAACGGGTGGTTCGCTTTTTCTGCGCAATAGATGTCGACAAAAAATTGTGCCATACATTTGGCAGCACAAAATATTTCCGTTATTTAAAAAAAGAAGACGTCAACAAACCAACTTTCCGCTTAAAACTTAAAGTTGAATATCTTCCAAGATAATTTTTTTTCGGAAAAAGTTTCCGAATATGTTCCGCTGACCTCGCCTGACATGTAGACATACAATTAAGTGTGATTCGACAACTTTCAGAAAGGTGGGACAGCCCCTTTAAAGGGAATAGGTCAACTTGAAAAATGTCTTAAAAATTGCCTATACGGGGTATATTGAGCTGAAAATCACGAATATGACATTTGTTTGGACGATAGATGGATATCCGTTGAGAAATGGACATGTTTCTCTTTTCTCCTTCATGGCCATAGAAAAACTTCAGGACAATGTATGACGTCATACATATGGTAGCTTGGATATGGAAGCAATTGCATACAATAACGGCAAGCATTTCCATGAAACAAACATGAAATACCTGGTCTGTGTAAAAATCAGATTCATGATCAATGATGTATAAGGTCAACAAGAGCTCGACTTACCAGAAAATCGTCGCGTTCAACTCAGGGTCGCCCCGTTTCTATATTGGGATTTGCACCTTCTTACAATACAATTTCGCAAGCTCGGAATTCTGGCTTCTGATCCCTGCAATGCATCCAGTCACTGAACCAACTCGGTGGTAATAGCAGACCTTGGTAATAACAACCTATATTACTTCTGTACTATTTCAAAGTTACTAATGACCACGGCCAAAGTCTGTATAAATACCACGGCTAGTTTGCGGCAGAATCTGCGTATGACGCAATTCTGACGTCAGCGGGTATGACGTCATACCTCTGGCGAGCGTTCATTCCCCGATTGTGGCCCGGAAGAGCGGGAATGAAAACGGGCCCACTAGTCCTGTGTCGAAATTACTTAACGTAGAGAGGTAATTCTTTCACCACAAACCATTTTTAGATCTGCTCTACAAATCTGCTATCTCAGTCCAAAACCCCATGTTAAAGGTGAACTATTCCCTTTAAGTGTCTGCAGGGGCGTCGCCACGGATTTTGTTTTACTGGGGGGGGGCGCAGTCACAGTCGCAGTCAAAAGCAAACGTTGTTGACCGGGGGCAGGGGGGGGGGGGTAGCAGGCCGTTTTGCGAGAAGTTGTTGAGCGGGGGAGGGGGTAGAGCGGGCCGTGTCAGCCATACATCGTTGTATGTCCGGCCGTTTGGGGGGGGTGGGGGACGGGGGGAAATCACGATTTCAGGACCTTGGGGGGGGGGCATGACCCCTTGCCACCACCCTGGATCCGCCCCTGGAAGGGGAACTTATTTTCGCGAGTGTTCATGGACACTTATTACTTATCTTCGCGAATCCTCTTCGCTATCGCCCAGCAAGCTAGTAGCTGGGGCGTTCCATGACAGATCGACCAAGCCATACACCATGCATCACAGATTTCGATAAAACCACGTGTGGGGGTTATCTGGGCCGTACATTCACGCTGTGAAATTTTCAACCCCGTCCGTTCAATGGTTTTCGAGTTTCAGCCTCGGGCAACTTTGTAATGTTATGCCAAACACTCATTTGCAGAGGGCAATTTCTCCCATCTAAATCATGCGAGTCATGTAAATCTATATATCATCAGAATCGTCAGAAACTATAGATTAATATGATAAAACCATTGTTTGAAAATTCGAAATTTTGGCATTTTAACATTTCACATCAGGTCAGATCACGTGATTTTAAACTGTGGCCATTTAAAATTCTGATTTTGTCCATGCCAGAATCGACTTTGATACATATGCCTTCGATGGTAAAAAAAAAATGGAGATAGGTTTGTCTCTAAATATTTAATTGATATTTGTATGCTTATAAAAAATAATGGTCACCAGCACGTCTTTGGTAATAACTTTGCACGGAATTGTGCTAGAGTCTAGAGAGTTTATCACATCACTTATTTTGGGTATTGACACTGGTTTATAGAACCATAATTTGTTTAAATCGAACCACGTCTTTCATTTTTCCGCATTCACACTAGTTGCTGAGATATTCTAAAGACCCCAGGAACTGGCTGGTAGCAAAAAGTTATCGAGTAGACCCCAGAGGGCTTCCGCCACTAGAAGTACTGCATCTATCGATTAAACTGCTAGCATATTATTAACGCCGGCCAATAGCATTTCGACCAAACAGTTCGTGCGCACTGATAGCAGCAGCCGAACAGTATCGTCTGTCCCCCTACTCGCAACGCTTGATGGCCATTTTTCGACGAATATATCAATTTAGAGTTATGCAACTTGCACATAATAAAGTTCCCAGTGGCAAAAACATGCTGTGCAAAACTTGTCTCTCTATCTTGCATGATGTGACCGTATTTTTGTGTCTTAGGTGCGCCGTTTTACATAACATCCTCTGATTATAGTGGCGATCGTTTTATCGATATAGAAACAAAAAATAAGCAAAAAGAATATAAGTGAAAGTTCAACTAAAGGGGCTCCAGATGTGAATTTGTATCGTATTCAACAATCAAAACAATAGCTGCTTACCGTATGAAAACTATTTGTGACATTCCAAAACAGTAGGCACACTTCCTTTAACTCAACAGCATTAGGTATATTTGCCTCGTCAAGCTGCATTCATTGATGCATAACATGACCCCTGCAGGTCGCTACATGACCTCAAGGTCACGTGACCTGAGGTTGATTTCCCGAATGACCTGGCTTGATTATGCAATGGATGATTTGTTGAAAATTGTCGTTTATTTGGCAAATTTACAAACAAATTTCTGGCAGACACTTTTAGCTGCTTTTATAGCATTTTCGGTCTGCGAATAAAGATGAGAAAATGTGATATCTGTAGGATCAACAGACGAAATATTGAATTATGTTATCACGTGATCTTTATCACTGAGTGGAATAGGTGGCATGCGATTCGAAGGGCGTGACCCTCCTGTGACCCTCCTATTCCACCGAAAAATCACGAATTTTAATTGAGAACATTACGAAATCACGTGACCTGACTTTATTTAGGTCATGTGTCAAAATGTCAATTTTATATTCGAATAAAAAACATTACATTAATTTGTGCTCAATGACGATGTTCAATGTTGATATATAGGTTTGTATAATTATAATTATGTATATGGAGATAGCGCCCGCTGAAAATTAGAGCTTTGCGCAACATGGAAAAGATCCTTGAGGCTACAGCTCCAAAACAATTCGACGGACGGAGCGGAAAATTGCACAGCGTGAATCTACGGCCCAGATAAGTCCCGACACGTAGTTTCATCGACAAATGAGAAGAAGGGTGTTATGGCTTCGTCGATCTGACGTGGCTGCACCAGATGACCTCAGGTCACGTGACCTTGAGGTCACATAGCGACTACAGTGCTCATGTTATATAACATAGGAAGCAGGTCGACGAGATGAGCATAATCCCGTTGAATTGGGCTCTCTAGCACAATTACAGCACGCACGCACGCACGCACGCACGCACGCACGCACGCACGCACGCACGCACGCACGCACGCACGCACGCACGCACGCACGCACGCACGCACGCTCGCACGCACCCACGCACACACGCACACACGCACACACGCACACACGCACACACGCACACACGCACACACGCACACACGCACACACGCACACACGCACACACGCACACACACACACACACACACACACACACACACACACACACACACACACACACACACACACACGCAAGCACGCAAGCACGCAAGCACGCAAGCACGCAAGCACGCAAGCACGCAAGCACGCAAGCACGCAAGCACGCAAGCACGCAAGCACGCACGCACGCACGCACGCACGCACGCACGCACGCACGCACGCACGCACGCACGCACGCACGCACGCACGCACGCACGCACGCACACACGCACACACACACACACACACACACACACACACACACACACACACACACACACACACACACACACACACACACACACACACACACACACACACACACACACACACACACACACACACACACACACACACACACACACACACACACACACACGTGGAGAGGTGAATATGTTGAATGTTGAGCTGACTGAAGTTCTGGTGTGTGAGTACCAATAAGTGTGAACATGATGAGGTGAATAAATCCATCAGTTTGAGAAGACAAAAATACTGGTATTTCTTAAAAGAGCATAAATCTGCTGAACGTCAAATCTTGCGTTTATTGTGTAAGACCGGGCCCGCGTTCTGCGGAAATGCGTGTGCAGTGTGAACGTGCGTGGAGAGATCTCCCACGGCGCACTATGCTGGAGGCGATGTGCGCCAGGCCCGGGGAAGTGCGGCGCAGTCGTGACCTTCAGAGTTCACGCAGAACACCGACCTAGCCACGGTCCGCGGACCCTGCTCGGTCAACCGAGCGCCGGACGAGGGAGGACCACAAGACAAAGGCAGCGGGGGGTGCGAGGCGAATCGCTCGTGCACTGAAACGGCAGAAAGCAGAGATATTGGCCAGGGTTGGAACTCAACGGAGCATGGCGCATAATACGGAACTTGAGCGTTGGGATTGAATATGCACTTTAGCAGCAAAGGCAGTCGGTAAAGCGGAGATTATCTGACATTTTCTGTTCCTGTTAGTTGGAATGTAACCTGTCATCTAGTCTGTGAAACTGGTTACGGTGAATATCATACATGAGTGAACGTTTACATTTAGCGCCCGTTCATGATCAGACGAACAACAGTTTAGAATGTTCTTCCAATCATTGCTTGATTTATTTATTTTGCTATTGGGCATTGTATACCAGGCGCACGCTATAATCCCACTTTTAGCTTCCCAACAATCAGCTGAAACTATTAAAGACAGTTTAGTATTCACGGCGGAGAAAGTGACACGAGAGAGCATAAAGCTCAAACGTGTCGCGCTTCAAGCTGCATGCCGCGCACGGAGATGCGTTCCAGTCCAGCTGATTGGGTGAGAGTTGTCGACGGATGGGGCCGAGTCTGCTCCATGTGCCGCAGTCCTGTGCACGGCTGTGGGTAGTGAACATCTACATAAGGCAGATGTGCGAACCAATTCAGGATATTTGACATAGCCCCGGGTGATCGGCTCGGTGTTGCGTGAAACCATTTTCATCTGGGTATTACAGCAGAAGATTGTTTCATCGGTTTTTGGTATAGATGAATGTACGGAACGACTGTTCACCAATCAGCTATGACGGTGAGTAGGACAGGGTGGGGTAGAAGTTCCAGGTATATAAGGTTCTCAACTTTCAGTATGTGACGTGACGGTGTGGTGCAGCTTTCAGGGGGAAAAAATGATGGAAGGTTCATTTATAAAACATTAATTTAAATAACAGATTTATTTGTCATTGGTTATATATTTAATCCATAATGTGTCGACATGATTGAGTAGGTAGTGCCGTTACTTGCAAGCGATTAAGAATATGACGCGGATAATTTTGTTTTGAAATATTGTGAAACCGAAAGAATTAAGTTATTTCCAATTATCTGATTATTATATCTGATTGAGGGTGATTGGATCCTGTTTATGCTGAAAATGCGTCGTTTTCGATTGAACCACGTTTATATACTTCCAATTTTCCTTACTTTAAAGTGGTGTATTTTATACATTTGTTTTATTTTACACATTAATCATCATAACATCGGTGTATTTTAAGTTGTTATTCGTAATATTTCAGCGATCAAGTAAAATTAACCCAACAATGGACTAGTTGCAGGTTGTTCGGTGAATATTTGCAAAAAATAAGAAAAATGTGCTGATTGAACGTGATACACACCATTTTGCATAAACATAAATATTTCGCAAGATATTTGCAGATGTAAAAGTGTATAATTTATCAAGCCCTTGATGTTGTGACGTTAGATGGCAATAGTGAACCGCCGGCCACCGGAAAAGCAGGGCGTTTCCCGCCGTTTCCCGTGGAAAATAAAAATGGTTAAGCGTTTTCCTCTGATTTACTGTTCACACTAAACTGCTCAGAAATTCGTGGAGATTTATGCTGTGCTGTGTGCATATTCAAAACACAAAGCGTCATCTTAATATCATCTACAGTACATGTTCGAGATAGGCTCCATTTGGGCTGAGGCACAGCTCTGCCCTCCGCCTCAGACTCACCAGCCACCACTGCTTACGGGAGCATGTCGGCGGGGATGGCCCGCACTGCAGCTCCCACGGCTCTCTTTAGTTGCTCCCTCCGACCTGCCCTGGGGCCCCTCCGTGCTGGCTAGGGACCCATTCTGCATGTTCAGTGCCCTTCTGACCCACCCAGAGGCCCTTTAGGTCTGGTTAGGGGCCCTCTGACCTACACAGGAGGCCTTTTGAACTTCCCAGGGGCCATCTGGTCTGTCCAGGGACCCTTCAGCCTGCGCAGGGGCCCTTTCGACCTGGCAAGGGAATGCGCTGGCTGCGTTGTCGCCCTGCCGACATGCTCAGGGGCCCCTCTGACCTGCCCAGGGGCCCTCCGACCTACCCCTGGGCTATTCGTCATGTGCAGTGCCCTCCTGACCCACCCCGGGGGGGGGGGTCCTTTCGGTCTGGTGACGGGCCCCTCCGACCTATAGTGGGGCTCTTTGAACTTCCCAGGGGCCCTCTGGTCTTTCAGAGAGGGCCCCGGTGGCCCTAAAGGGCCTCTGAAGTACTCTAGCGTGGTCTCCAGACTCTTAGAGAGCCCATGATACCGCGCTTCGCGCGGTCTCGTCGGCCCTTTCCGGCGCACGCAGCGCGCCGAAAAGCGCCCCCCTGGACTCCAAAGGGGGGGGCGTTGGCTACGTGCCTGCCCAAGACTACCTCACAGTAACTTTGATCGCCTGAACTATTGTCATCTGACGTCACGACCAATCAGAGAGAAGAATTATAAATGACTTAAATATACTTAATTATTTTAAATACTGATAATTTGGAGGAATTTATAGTAAAGTGACACTTGATCATTCTTTTTTATTCATTTTCTTTGTATCAAATACATAAAAACATTGGGTTAGATAACCTGCAACTAGTCCATTATACAGTGTTTATTTCAGTAAAAGCAGAAGTCATAACTGCAATCAATGTGTAGGTACCTTTCATCACGAGCACGCTGGTGTTTCCATCAGTTTATTTTGCGAAGGACCAAAATGCAAACGTTACAATGACCCTCTCACACAGCAGAAAAATCAAAATGTTGTGTAACACATATGCTGGTTTGATTTGTATTTTAATTTTGTGTTATTAAGGTAGCCACGTTTTTATTTTCATGCTTACAAAAAAAAACACTCTTCTAAAATCATCAATGTGTCAATGTATTTCAATATAAGTTGCAATGTTGTACATCATGTAGCAGACAAGTGGTTGATACCATTACTTACATTTACGTTAACCGTGGGTACAAGTTTACCGTACGAGTATATGCAAAATAGCATGACGCAGTCATATATGAAAGTGCCAGCGCATTGTACGGTTGTGCACTTTGTACTTTGCCGGTTTCTGCACACGAGTTCACGGAAGATGTCACAGCTCGCCATTAGGTTTCACAGGCAGCTTCACCAACATTACTGAGCATGACGGCTTTCACCGACAAATACGCGCCAAATACGCGCCACTTAGCAACGCTTGCAACGCTTGCAACGAGTAGACTTTCGTTGCCGTGACGAGACAGGC
This sequence comes from Chirona hameri, assembly GCA_036785665.1. Classification (NCBI taxonomy): domain Eukaryota; kingdom Metazoa; phylum Arthropoda; class Thecostraca; order Balanomorpha; family Balanidae; genus Chirona; species Chirona hameri. The sequence continues at coordinate 11,125 of JAXIVJ010006485.1, forward strand.
GAGCGAATGTAACACAAAGAGACCGACTTGGTCATACATCGCTAGTCAGGAGCAAATACATGTAGATGTAGATTGTTCATGCCTACCCCGCTTAAACAGCGTCACTGGAGGATCCAGCCTCTCTCCGCTGGGGGGGGGGCATCTTTTTATGGGGAAAAAAAATACTTTTTTCCCTCCGCGGATTTATGCCGGTCACCTTATTTTGGTATTGGAGCTTAAGAAATTCACTTTTTTTCGGGGAAAACACAAAACGCGATATTCCGTAGCAAATGCACATATAATTAATAATTATGTTTATCTCATACCAACTCGCAGGGGCGTTGCCGATACTTTTTGAGTGGGGGTCGGCTGAAATCACACAAAAAAAAATGTACCCTAATTTTGTATGCGTGTATTGAAGCCTTTGCAGCATTTTTAATGTGGATTTTCATGTTATAACTTAGGTCATTGTTATTTAGCGCCCCAAGCGGTGCTAAATTTTTACGGGTTTGCCTGATAAAACCCAGAAATATGGGCGGTGTGCCTTGTAGAGGAAAATAAGCTAAAAATGTTATATTCATTCAATTCAGCGTTGCGACAAACCGAAGACGATGACGATGGCTTCGTTATGACGATGGCCACTGATGTGACGCCGCGAAGCGGCGTGAAATTTTGATTTTAGGTCGTGGAAAATTAAATTTTAATATTGGAATCAGACCAGATTGGAGCCAAGCCTCAGGTAACCCTTTTTCCTGGTTGCACATCTCGGTATGATGCAAAATATTGAAATGAAGATAGTTCGCAATAAACTCGGCCTTGGATAGTAAATCATGATGACCGATGGCAGTCAGCGCTCAATAGTACATATGATAATAATAACTATATACATATGTACCGAACTGTAAGAAACAACTGGTAAAAGTGCGAATGGAATGAAAGCGGCAAGAGGCAGAACGACTTGTCCGCGCATAAATGGTCCCTATGGATCTGGAGGAGCCCATGGTGGGAGATGGCTTGGAGAGATGGTCCTGGCCTAGTCCCACTATTAGCTATTCGGTCCAGCAAGTTGGGCACCGCTGGAGCAGCTTCCGGGGGCCGATGTCCGCGTCCTTGCGTTCGCGTCGCCTTTTTCGGAACTCGGCAGGCTAGCTAGCTAAACATGTAGCCCGCTTGAAAGTTAATATTGTATGAAGGGAGTGGGTCCTGGGGCCAGCAATTATCGCCAATGAGAGCCTCTGCCAGACACTTAATAGAATTCATTTTCCATTTTCCCAATTTGCATAAGCAATTGCAAAACTTGTGTCATGCCGCGAAGCGGCGCGAAATTTGCCAGCTAGCTTTGACTGTGGAATATGTATAGCTGGATTTTGGCTGCTGCAAAGTAAATCCGTTCATGGAGTAGGAATCCCGTATAGAAATGGGAACGGGACGGGAATGGGTGGGAATGGGGCAAACGTTTGGGAAATTAACGGATTGGAACGGGTATGGGACAGACCATATCATTCTTTTAGCACCACAAAAAGTTAAATATGCTGGAACGGGTGGGAATGGGAGCCCCATTAATTATGAATTTGGATTGGAACGGGTTTGGGTCTGGCTGAATGGGCTGGAACGGGATGGGGGCTGAAAATGTGTCCCATGAAGGGCTCTATTTGCAAAGGCCATTTATTACGATGAATTGTTAACTTTTCCAGCAAAATTGTTAACTTCCCCAGTTTTCTCCTAAGATCATTGTTTTTCGCGTGCAGCGACCGTGCGGGGGGGGGCATACTTGTATTGAATGCTTCCCTCATATTCCTGTGGAGGGGGGGGGCATTTGCCTCTGTTGTCCCCCCCCCCTCACCGTGGATCCGCCAGTGAACAGCGTTGGCTGTGCGAAGTCTTCCTGATTATTACGAACAAACAGTATTAGGTGTCGTGGGTCGTAGTAAGTAGGTGTCGGAACGATACTGTCGGCGAAAATGGCATATTCCTGGGCATCCCAGAGCAGTCCTCCGCGGCAGTCTGGACCCATATTTTGTGGCCCAACGGACCATGAAACTGCAATGTTGCATGTGGATCGCTGTAATCGGGTGGGGACAGGTAGTTTTTACTGTTCGTTTTTACGCATAACAAATCCAGCAATTTTGTCTCGATTTTTCGATATACTTCTCACACACATCTTAGACCGCATTCGTCCTAAAACTTCCTCTTAACTTCTCATATTTTTTTATTTTTTTAAATATTGATTTTGTTTGTGACGTCACGACACTCGTGATTTGTGGCGGCACTTTTGATTTTCACTACGGTCGTGACGTCACTACTACAAGGACATGAACTTAATTGTTTTAGTTTTTAATAATTTTTTAGCTCATTTCGCCTTTTCTATATAAAAAAGAATACATTTGGAAAATTTATCCTTGTTTTTATGAACCCAAAAAATGGTACCTTACAAAATTGTCCCCCCCCCCCACCCATTATCTCATTATACTAGTCACCTAAATCGTGCCGATGTACATACCATGGAGTCACTCGCTCTCACCGGTAATTGTGTTGAGTCATGAAGACAGTATTCTACTCTGGCAACGTTCTGCTTTACTTGCAATAATAAAAGCAAAAATGATCCCGTTTGTGATCAGGTGGCTTCTGTTCTGGTACCCTCTGTTGACACCATCACTGCTGAATTTTGAAACGGGTGACTTGTCAGCCTGCTGCTACCGACACTCTGACCTCTGTCTGACCTCTGTCAGACAGTCTGACAGAGGACTCACCTCTGTCTGACCTCTATCTTCCTCTGGCTGACCTCTGTCTGACCTTTGTCTAGTCTATACTTGACCTCCGTCTGACCTTTGCTTGACCTTCGCTTGACTTCTGTCTGCCCCCCCCCCCCCCCCCCGTTTGCTCTACCTTTAACCTCATTCTTGCTTCTGTTTGACCTCCGTCTAATTGAGCTAACCTCTGTTGAGCTGACCTCTGTTGAGCTGACCTCTGTTGAGCTGACCTATGTTGAGCTAACCTCTGTTGAGCTGACCTCTGTCGCACTTTCGTTTGGTTTCTGTCTGACCTCTGTCTGACCCCTATCTGACCTCCGTCTGACCTCACCGTGTCAGCGTGGCCCGTCTGCAGAGCGGGGTGACTGCCACCGTGACCTGTACCGCCGCCGCCTGCGTCCAATCCGCTCTCTGCGGGACAGCTGCCTCTGTCTGCTGGTGCTGCTGGTGACTGTTGTTGTCATCGCCGCCGTCACCACTCTGGCCTTCTTCATCCTCAGAGGTAGGCGCTGATGTAAAGCATGCTTCGTGTTCGTGCAGTTTTCTGTTTGATCTTTGCATTGTAACTCACATCAGAATGCTGGGGGATACGATTATCCGTTGTAACGATAGCTTCGAGGATAGATAACTCGGGATGTATATTGTATATTTCGGTCTCCGGCGCGGCGGCCGGCTGGCCAGCCGCGCACTCAGCGGTTTGTGGCGTCGCCTGCCCAGTTCCACTGGCAAACCCACGGGGAATGGGATGGAGTACTGCCCAGTTCCACTGGCGAGCCCACGGGGAATTGGATGGAGTAATCTGTCTGTGGTCCCATCCAAAGCAGCCGAGATGGTGTAAAGATTGACCATTGTCTTGGGTTTAAGACAAACTGAGAATATGTTACGAAGGAAGATGCGTCATTACTCACATCCTAATATTTGATCCGAAATGTCCGATGAGCTATAAAGAAAATGATATTTGTCAGCCCCTCACACGCAATCATTATTGGCCGGCTTAGTCTCAGCAGGGTCGAAAACACCGCCAATTATATTTGATTTTTGACAGCATTTCACAAGCGACCGTTTTAAATTGGGGTCAGGTAGATACGTTCACACCTAACATAGGCAAGTAAACAAAAACGTTATTCCAGATAAAAGAACAGGTGTGGGCCAAAGCAGCCCCTCCAAAGAACGTGTTTAAAGGGAAATATTCACATTTTCCTACAAAAATGGAGATATTACTTGAAATCGACAGACGAGACCAAAATATATTGTAAAATTGATCACATTTTGCATACAAACATTCCTACCGAAAGATATTTCAAATTAAAAGTTTATAAGCGTTCCTCGCTTATAACGGTCGATACAGATACTCAGCAAGTACTGGATAACGAATTCACTGTCCGAGCTAAAATTAGCCTGCCTACGCATTGCTATTCATCATGAAAGTATGCAATATGTTTCCTGCACTCTTTCTTTTGCGAATATGTACCATACTTTTATGAACAATCAACAGGCATTTGAAAAAAGTGCATTGAAATCGGCAGTTTAGTTTAGCCACGGACGGCGACCTATTTAGAGTTCTCGACTCATTAAAAACAAAATTGGATGTTTCCCATGTATTTTATACACACAGGTATGCAACACATTACAATGCACACATGAAACATTTATCTTAACAGTTTTCCCATAATCAATCAATAAACATTTCAGGCAACCGTGATGCATTCGGCAGATTAACTTGGGCCCCCTACCACGACGTATTTAGTGTATGCGATTTGTTGAGAGGTAATTCAACGAGAGTTATTCAACGTTAAATAGATTGAAAGAAAATCGACAGATATGTCGCGCTTCCAATAGTGAAGGGAGAACACCGACCATGAACTCCGCAAGAAGTATATGTACTTGCTTATTAAATTTCCCAAAACAATATTTTTCGAAATAGAAAAAGTTATCGTTTCATTTTAAATTGAGTCTCGATCAATGTAATACCATACATGTTGCATAAGATAATGCAGAAAAATAGATTAAAAGGTGAATATTGACCTTTAACTTGGGTCGCTATATTCGGTACATACTGTGCACGGCCTGCGTCCGACTACTATTTGACATGTCGGGTTCACAAGGCACTTGACCGTCGTAAATCTATGCAAATATTCAGTGTTCAGGTTAAGCCGGTCGCACACTGGGCCATTCGGCGCGCGATATCACTGTGACATTACGCAGTTCCGCGGTGTTCACAGGAAAAGCTTGTCCGGACCAGATTTTTTCCGCGATATCACGCGCCGAATGACGCAATGTGCGGCCGCGTTTAGCCATGCCGTTTGTCAAAAAGCACCTTTTACTAATGCTCATGACGACTCGGAGCGTCATTTTTATGAGGAGCAATGCAACGCAAGGCCCATTTCATAGTAATCGATTACAATTGATTTATTTCGAATGTAACAGAGCTAGTAAAGAAGATCTCCGAATGAACTGATCAGCGTATATGCTGTGTTTGTACCATATGTTGGAAATGCTCGCTACATGTTGCATAACTTGCCGCCGCTAATGGGTATATTTTTCTCTTTAGATGTATCAGAAAAATGGCCTGGTGAGGAGCTGGTCTTGGAAACGATAGAAATCGAAGATTTTCTCCAGCGAGGAAGATATGCAGAAGGTGAGACAGTTTCCAAATAACGCAGGGCGGCATAAAAGCTTCGGCTTTGTAGGCTCAGTTCAGACCGTAATTTGGTCATTTGTATATAAGAAGCACTCCCTATTGTATAGTAAGGTGGAGATCGTGATATTTCGTTAAAAAACAATCAAATTCTATGCCGTTTCGTGTTTCGGACAAGACGCGGTTACAACTGATCATAAACACTTTAGCTTACATTATACATATAGCAAATGTGCCTTCAGCTTTTGGATAATACATGCCTCCGAATGGTCAGTACTCAGCATTTCGATTGCATAAAGTCTACACATCATTCGAAAATATCGTGGTGCTGCATTAAGTAAAGTTTATGTCCGATTCTATGCCTATATCTATAGTATTTGCTAATTGTTAGTAATATTATTTTTCGTAAGATCTTCGCTGAATAGCCTCAGGCATTATATGTGCACTCGTGAACGAGTAAGCTTGATTGAAATATGATGCTGGGAAAGCTTTGATGTATCGGCCGTGTGTTTAGGAGAAGATGCTGAAAAGGAATTCACTCCTGATCTGGAAAATTCCGCACCAGAAGTAGATTGGTATCATCCAACAATTACAGGTAAGAACTTCACTGCGAGCATATCCGGTAATATCCGGCAATATCCGGTAATATCCGGTAATATCCGGCAATATCCGGTAATAGCTCTAGCAATGGTATTCACTGTTCTGCAAACGATAAACAGCGACATTTATGTATGCTTAATAATACATTTTCCTGCAGAAACTATGAGTGAAGCTGGAAAGGCGTCCTCATCATCAGAGTCATCATCATCAACCTCTTCTTCGGGGTCAGACATAGGAACGGACATCGAGCTATCGCCGAGTAACCAGCCCATCAAGCGTCCGGAGCCGGAGCCGGAACCGGAACCGCAGCCACCACCCTCACCGCCACCTGCATTCTCCTCCGATGACGGAGAAATTGATGAGGAGATTGGGGAGGAAGAGGACGTCGGTTTTCAACAGGGACCACTGTCGGCACCCAGTGAAGACGCGTGTTCGGGACAGTTCCGTGGGGGTGGAGGACCACCTGGGCCGCTGTTCTCGCCCAATGAGGACCCGTTTTCGGGACAGTTCCGTGGGGGTGGAGGACCACCTGGGCCGCTGTTCTCGCCCAATGAGGACCCGTTTTCGGGACAGTTCCGTGGGGTGGAGGACCACCTGGGCCGCTGTTCTCGCCCAATGAGGACCCGTTTTCGGGACAGTTCCGTGGGGGTGGAGGACCACCTGGGCCGCTGTTCTCGCCCAATGAGGACCCGTTTTCAGGACAATATCCGGGTGCCGAAGAGCCCCCTGGACGGGCGTTTGCTGCGGGTGATGACACCTTTCCGGATCAACCACCGGGTGGTATGGTGCCATCAGGCTCGACGCCACCTCCGCCGTCAACATGGAGCAGGGAACACACGCCAGGTCCACCTTCAGCTGTCTCCAGTTCTGTCGGGCAGAGCCAGGTCAGTCCAGTTGGACCTGCCGAGAGTGACGGTGACACCGACCAGTTTAACCCGTTCGCATCCCAGGAACGAGGTCCAGTAACCTCTCCGCCCAGTGCTGCTACGGAATCCGACCCCTGGGACTCTACTGCACCTGCAGGGGTTGGACCATCGCCAGGTGCACCAGAGAACGTTGAATGGGATCATGGAAGCTCACATAGTGGTGTTCAGGCATCAGATGAGGCTCAGATATCACCATCACCCGATGCGGAGGAAAACGAAGCGCCTTTCACCGCCACAGAAGTGTCGAACCAACCGGAATATCATTTCGATACGACGTTTACTGGTGCATCAAACGACCAGGATGCAGATCCCTGGAGCTCTAACGCACCTGCAGGATTTGGACCACTATCGGTCGCTTCGGGACCTGCCGACAACTTCGCCGGAGGTCCCCCGGCAGACCTTGAAGCATCAGCGTCCACGGAAACATCATCATCGTCTGGTGATAGTGATTCTCACGACGAAACTGTGATGGCCGTCACAGACGCACCAGCTGCCTCACCTCCTGTGACACCGGCTACCAATGCCGACTTCCAAGAAAACTCGCTGCTCTCGGGTGGTTTGTTTGGTGGCAAAATGTCGCCACAAGTCACCGAGTCAGTTGATGACGACCGTTTTGATCCTCTAGCAGGCGTTGGTCAGCCTGAAGAAACATTTCCACCAGCATCACCAGAAGAACCGCCAAAAGAAGAAGACGAAATAGATGGACCATCGCTTTTTTCGCAAGGATCGAATAATGAGTATACCATTGAATCAGGAAATGTAACTGATGCCCCAAGTGGTACAACATCTTCATCATCTTCGTCATCTTCCAGTGAAGCCGAACCCGAGAATCCTGGTGGTATTGAAACGCCGGAGCATCCCCCTTCTCAGCTGACGTCGACTCCTAGCATCGGAGCAACGCAAGACCCATTAGCCATCACGGCAGAGTTGGAGGGAGAGCAGCCTTCCTTCACATCACCCGTGAACGATGCGACCCCCGCACCCACACCCACAGAAGAAGGGCAGCTAAGCTATTCTCCCCCGGGAGTGGGGTCGCCTACCGCTGTCGCATCGTCCGGGAGAAGGTCACCGGGCCAGGCGGCCAGCAGTGCGCCCAGTCACAGGTCTTCTCTGGCGCTAACAGACAGCAGCGTGTCAAGAAGGAGGTCTTCTCTGGGTCAAACAGCCAGTGGCATATCCAGGAGGAGGTCTTCACTGGGTCAAACTGCTAGCACGGTGTCTCAAAAGCGGTCATACCAGACCTCTCCGCCTAAGTCTCCGTCTGGTTCAGTCGGCCCAGCATTACCAGCAGAGGAAAATACTGGGTTCGAAGGACCGCCATCCTCCAGTGCACAGTCTCTTGTGAGGTCTCGGGGAAGCATCGCCAGCGGCAGTACGTCTCGTGCCGCGGTGGGGAAGGTCAGCATGTTCGCCACCCAGTCGTCAGGACTCTTCAAGACGGCTCCAGCCTTCACCGGCGGCCGGGTCTCCGCCGATGCCATCTCATCTCGAACAGCACCATCAGATGCTGGCCGGACGGTCCGACCTGTCGCCAGCTCCAGCCAAGGAGGCGTCCGGCCTCCGCAGACCGCGAAGAGCCGCGGGGGCTCGGAGGATGGACACCACACCAGAGGAGTGTCTTCTCGTCACAGCCCGGATACCGCTGCGCCGGACCAGGCGACGTCCGTGACGGAGGCCTCAGCTGCTGGAACAGACAGCCAGAGCGTCCGCTCTCCGCCTGCGGTAAGACACCGTAGCCAGCTTGGGGGTGTTTTTGTTGTTGTTGTGTGTGGCATAGTTATATAGCTGGTTGTGGCTACATTAGTACCTAATTTCAACTGATGATAGCTTGTTGGGGCAATTATCCGCGTAATGCACTGCAAATTATCCGCGTAATGCACGAAATATATCCGCGTAATGCACGAAATATAGGTTCCCACTGATGCAAATCATCGTTGTTGTTTTAAACGAATGCGCTGATTAGCTCTTCGAGTCCCTGGTATTTCGTTAGGTACTGCGTGCGAGTGATGCATTCGTTAAATCCACAGCGAAAGAGCTCGCAACTGGTGACCTGTTCCCACTATGTTGAGTGAAACGGCACTTCCCGCGATTTCAGACTCTGGCCGACATGCTGGTGGGCAGTACGCTGGCGTCGCTGGCCAGGAACGGTCTCTCCAGACTGGTCCAGGGTCCCGCCGCCTCGCCCTCCACCGACTCAGACTCCGACCCCGGCCGGGGCAGCGGCTCCAGCCGACGCCCTGAGCGGACCGACTCACGCAGGCGACAGAGTCAACAACCGCCCAGGACCAAACAGAGTCAGAGTCAGAGTCAGCAGCCGCAGTCAGCACCGAGTCGGCAGCTGTCGCGGCCATTACAGAGTCGCAGCCAGCAGCAGAGTCAGAGTCAGAGTCGACAGGGCGTCCGGCCCGCGGTGAGTCAGCAGAAGTCACAGCCGACTCAGAGGAACAGACAAAGTGCGATGCGGCAGGCCGCGCCCACGCCGAGTCAGCAGACTTCGCGGCAGACTCATGGTCGGAGACAGAGTCAACGAGAGTCACAGCGAACTTTAAACCAGGTGGATTCGGCTGGAAAGCAAAGCCAACCCGATTCCAAACCAGCACAGGATCCGCAGGCCTCTAAGCAGGATCAGAGTCGGTCGGACTCTCGACCGGAGCTGACTCCATCCGAGTCCACCAACAATCATCACACGATTGAGTCACAGCCGGGTCAACGTTCGGAAAACAAGGAAGCCAACCAGTCACCAGATGAGTTCAAATCACGTAAGTCATCGTCGATTGTCGATTATATTGGGTCACGCTTCCGTTGTATGCATACAGTTTCCTGCCATGGCAACTTTTGTCCATATTAATACTTGTCTTTGCGAGTGTTTGCCCGAAGATGTGCACACTGGCGGATCTAGGGTTCGAGTTGGGGGGGGGGGGGGGGCGCGCTAAAATTTCGCGCCATTTCATCGGCGAAAAGTTGGTTTCTTTCATACCTGCTCGGTACATATCTGGAAATCAATACATAGCTACAAAAATAAGAAAATTGTGAAATATTTTTTTTACTGAATCTATTTACCCTACTTAACCCACGAGTTACCCACGAGTAACCCACGAGTATATTCCATAACGCGACTTACTGGGGGATCTATCCCCCCCCCCCTCGGATCTCCGGAACTACTGAACCGATTGTAAAAATTCAAACGGCATTCGGTAGTCCTGGAATATTAATCGAGGGAAACCTAATATTGTTGACCTCAGGGTCACAGATGACGTCACAGGTCAGGTCAAGTACAAAATGTTTGACCGTGTCAAAACGTCTCGATGGATGGAATTGTCGCGCAAAATTGCGATATTAAACGCATTAGCAATCGATAAATCGGTAAGATTCGTGTGTCTGACACTTCTAAGTACCATTCTAAGCTGTTAATGACCTTGGGTCAGGCCAAGGTCATCCGAGGTCACGAGGGCAAAGTGCAGATTACGGTCATTAGGCGTTGTAACACTTATGGTTTTGTTTTTCGTCTAGAACGAGAAAAATTATCTTAGAACATTGTTTGTTCCATATAAATAGAAGTAAAAAGCAAAAACGGAAATGCATTTTTTATGCATGCGAGAGCTGGTCGATGAGAGCTGGTTTATGCTGCGAGAGCTGGTCGATTTTTGTCATTTAAAAGTGATAAGTCAGTCATTTTTGAAGATATCAATTTCAAATTTGGTACACGTATTCACCGAACGCGTGTCGATCACATATATTCCGGTTTTTGGATAACTCTGATTTTGTTTGTGAAAATATTGTTTAAAAAAATCGTAAAATTTTGAATAAAAAAACTGAAAAATCCGTGACAGCATTTTGATAGCCCTGTTGTCAGTAATTTGATTTAAGACAATTGAATTTATCTCAAATATTGTACCTTTGACAGCGTTTTGCCGCAAACCATTATTTTTCAACAAAAATCGAAGAACATGACGTCACTCTGACGCCATTTCCGGTTGACCTATCATCACCTCATCTCTTTCCTTTGTACAATATGTGTACAATTGATGTGAAAGTAGGTACTGAAAGTTTGGTGACGATACTGGTGTTGGTGTAAGAGTTATTGCAAAATAACGGGAGGGGGGGGCAAAAAATAGCCCCCCCCCCCCAGTAAGTCGCGGGTTAAACTGCGCCCCGCTGGGGTATTCAGCCGAACACTGGGGAGGGGGTATATTCTGATTCGATTCTGCCCTTCCTCGTTATCTTCGAACCAATAATCGCAGCGAGACGCACAAGGCGGCAATCGAAAGCTCTCAATGAGATGCAACTAAAACTAGGGGGAGGGGGGCACATTCTGCCCCTCGTTATCTTCCGAACCAATAACCACAGCGAGACGCGCGAGGCGGTAATCGAAGGCTCAAAATGAGACGCATCTAAAGCATACGCGATAATTTCCAAATAGGGTCACATGTCAGGTCACGATCAGGTAAAATGTCAAAATTGAGGTATTTGAGTTTATGGACCATACTTTCCATCCAAAGCCGTGGATTGCGACTATTATCGCACACAGTGCTCTCAAATGTATACCTAATGCGTCTCCCGAAAGGTGAAAGTGAAATTGTAAGCAAAGGTCAAGGTCAAGGTCAGGTCACAAAAGGTCACTATTGGCAAGAGGTCTACGAAAGCCATGCAACACATTGTTTATGAGCCACTACATCACAGCCATCACACATATAATTCGATAGTGGCAGCCATTTTCACAATCAGACCCTATATAATGGCCTTCAGGTCAAGGTCAGGTCAAATAAGGTCCAAATTTGAAATGTATTAATCTAAATAAAAAGGCATGTTTCTAGACCAGTTCTATCCCAGAAACACAGCAGTGGGATGTTTGCAGGAGCAGTGAGAGCAGCAGTTTGTCTATATCTGGTCACTGAAAGCAAAAAAAAACGCAACTTAAAACTGACGTCATGAGTAACTTATACTTAGCGTGCCATAAGTCAGTCACAAATAAATATATTGCTTTGAAATGTGGTTTGGGTATCGTCCATACTTGGTTCTCTAATATTTATTCCGTTTGTTTTATTATCTTCAATAATTATAATTTTGTGGAAATTTTCCGAAAGCAAATCATATCTATTTTATTTTGAGGGGTCAAAAACACAAATATTCCGACAATCCCAGATAACCATTTTGAAGAGAATATCATTGCCTTTCTTTTGGCGTTTTTATTTGCAATTTATCAAAACTCGATTTTCTATGATTTGTGAAACATTTTTCGTTTTTCCACCAAAAATGTCATGACATCACATGACACCATTAAAACGTAATTATCTCCCAAAGTACTATACGAATTTCATTGCAATTTGTTGAGAAGACGTATAATTGATTCAGGATAAGGTGCTGAAAGTTTCGCGTTGATATCTATCATAGTTTTCAAGTTATTGAGAAAATCCAGGAGAGTGGGGGGGCAGATTTTACCCCCCCCCCCCCCCCCCCCCCCCCCCCAGCCGGGCGCGGGTTAATGTCTACTAGTAGCCGTATTCCACACAACATAGGTACCTATACATGGAAATTCACTCACACCCTCCTCAGCAGGGGAGACCTGCGTGTACAATTATAACTTACGTTGGTTGTGAATCGCTCCAGATAAAAATAGCGCCAGACGCGCCACTTTCCCTACTGCTACCAAAATGATACAAAATAGAGGAAACACGAACGAGGCAAAACATCATTATTCATTTATTTCGCAACAAGTTATTTTGTTCGTAGTCAGTGCCCATTTGTCATTGCCAGTTTCAGCGGATGTTTTTTTTTGGGGGGGGGGGCGGGGGCTAATTTCTATTGCCGTCCCCCTCGAGCGTGGAAGGGGGTTGGTTTTTGCTCCTGCCGCCCCCCCCCCCCTGGATCCACCAGTGGATGTACATTTGATTTCACATTTTACCTTCTAATTCAATATAAAATTTAAGGTTTGAATGAACTTGTTAACTCTTGACACATTGAGCAAAGCCCAATATATAACCAGTTTATACCGGTTATAGAACAGTCAAGTTCTTTACTGCCTTATGTGTTGGATGAATGACCAGTGGTAACCTGTGAGCCGCCTTCTTCAGCCGGTAAAGATGCTTATTATACCATGCCACTGTCTGTCACACCTGTCAATTTCTCTTTGATACACCTCCGCCTCGTCTGCAGAGACAAACCTGGTGGATGAGTGTACGTCGAGCCGACTGCGGTTCTGTGACGGACGGGTATCGTCTGCAGAGACAAACCTGGTGGACGAGTGTACGTCGAGCCGACTGCGGTTCTGTGACGGACGGGTACCCTACAGGACCACCTCACTGCCAAACTTCGCCGCAGCATCGTCCGAACAGCAACTGGTCGACAACCTCATATATTTCGAGGTTAGTTGTGAGGGGAGTGTTGCTAATTTCACTGCTTCAGATTCCTGGCCGGGGCTGACTCCTTCTAAGTTCAACAATGAGCGCGAGGCATGGAGCGACCGTCGCGTCGGCGGAACAGCGTCCAGAAACTAAAGAAGCCATGGTCAGACGTCACATTTAAGAAGTAACTGTGTACCGTGTACCAATACATGGTACGTGGTATACAGAAAGGTTGTTGACTCTTTAGCTGTTGACCCGTTTACCTTTCAACGGCCGTTGAACTGCAACCCATTAACTCCATCAGCCGTTGATCCGTTGACTCGTTAACACTCGTTCTCTGGAGATTTCTCGGAAGCGGGTGAATGCCGACTCCTTACAAATGAATTGCTCTGATGCTGATGCAGCTGTGTTGTTTGACAGGCGATCTCAGACAGCGGCTGCAGTCCGCTGGTGGCGGAGTATGTGTGTGCCGCCATGGAGCCTCAGTGTGTCAGTCAGCCGGCCCCGCACACCCTGCCGCCGTGCCGCCACTTCTGCCAAGGTAACGTCAGTCTGCCGGCCCCGCACACCCTGCCGCCGTGCAGCCACTTCTGCCAAGGTAACGTCAGTCAGCCGGCCCCGCACACCCTGCCGCCGTGCCGCCACTTCTGCCAAGGTAACGTCAGTCAGGCGGCCCCGCACACCCTGCCGCCGTGCCGCCACTTCTGCGAAGGTAACGTCAGTCAGGCAGCCCCGCACACCCTGCCGCCGTGCCGCCACTTCTGCGAAGGTAACGTCAGTCAGGCAGCCCCGCACACCCTGCCGCCGTGTCGCCACTTCTGCGAAGGTAACGTCAGTCAGGCAGCCCCGCACACCCTGCCGCCGTGCCGCCACTTCTGCCAAGGTAACGTCAGTCAGCCGGCCCCGCACACCCTGCCGCCGTGCAGCCACTTCTGCCAAGGTAACGTCAGTCAGCCGGCCCCGCACACCCTGCCGCCGTGCCGCCACTTCTGCCAAGGTAACGTCAGTCTGCCGGCCCCGCACACCCTGCCGCCGTGCCGCCACTTCTGCCAAGGTAACGTCAGTCAGCCGGCCCCGCACACCCTGCCGCCGTGCCGCCACTTCTGCCAAGGTAACGTCAGTCAGCCGGCCCCGCACACCCTGCCGCCGTGCCGCCACTTCTGCCAAGGTAACGTCAGTCAGGCGGCCCCGCACACCCTGCCGCCACTTCTGCCAAGGTAACGTCAGTCGGCCGGCCCCGCACACCCTGCCGCCGTGCCGCCACTTCTGCCAAGGTAACGTCAGTCTGCCGGCCCCGCACACACTGCCACCGTGCCGCCACTTCTGCCAAGGTAACGTCAGTCAGCCGGCCCCGCACACCCTGCCGCCGTGCCGCCACTTCTGCCAAGGTAACGTCAGTCAGCCGGCCCCGCACACCCTGCCGCCGTGCCGCCACTTCTGCCAAGGTAACGTCAGTCAGCCGGCCCCGCACACCCTGCCGCCGTGCCGCCACTTCTGCCAAGGTAACGTAAGTCTGCCGGCCCCGCACACCCTGCCGCCGTGCCGTCACTTCTGCCAAGGTAACGTCAGTCAGCCGGCCCCGCACACCCTGCCGCCGTGCCGCCACTTCTGCCAAGGTAACGTCAGTCTGCCGGCCCCGCACACCCTGCCGCCGTGTCGCCACTTCTGCCAAGGTAACGTCAGTCAGGCGGCCCCGCACACCCTGCCGCCACTTCTGCCAAGGTAACGTCAGTCAGCCGGCCCCGCACACCCTGCCGCCGTGCCGCTACTTCTGCCAAGGTAACGTCAGTCAGGCGGCCCCGCACACCCTGCCGCCACTTTTGCCAAGGTAACGTCAGTCAGCCGGCCCCGCACACCCTCCCGCCGTGCCGCCACTTCTGCCAAGGTAACGTCAGTCAGCCGGCCCCGCACACCCTGCCGCCGTGCCGCCACTTCTGCCAAGGTAACGTCAGTCAGCCGGCCCCGCACACCCTGCCGCCGTGCCGTCACTTCTGCCAAGGTAACGTCGCTACTATCTGTTTTTAGGAAACCAACTGATTCTGGGAACTGTCTCAGCGCCAAGAGCGAATGTCCGGACAGGTATAAGGGGAGCGTCATTAGGGCGTATGTACACAGGACATTAACGCACTGCTCATCCTGGCCCCTAGTCACCAAAGAATTGCAGCATATAAAACAGATGTTAGCAAATAACCACTACCCGGCATATATGATAGACAACCAAATACGCCTTGCACTCGACAAATACATGCAAACAAAACCAACGCCAAATCCCAACAGCGGCACGACACATAAGCTCTATTACAAGAACACAATGAACGCGGGCTGGAAATCAGACGAGAGGGTATTGAGAAACGTCATACAAAACAACTGTGTACCGAATAACAGACAGGATGAAATTAAACTCAACATCTATTGCCGCACGCCTACTACTGCAAACATGATTATGTCCAATAACTCTAACCGTGACCACACTCTATACTGAAGCAAGCCAGCGTAGTGTACTTTTACAAATGTAATAAAGCAGACTGTGCACTTCTTCCCAAAAGTTGCTATGTTGGCTCAACCACAACCTCCCTCAGTCGCACGCATAACTATGCACCTGGAAACCGGCGGGCCAAAAACTCACACCGAAAAGTATCATGACACAACCCTTACCAGAAACGACATGACAGAAAACACCCGCATTCTCACCATCACCTCTGATAGACGCCCACTTAAAGTCCTCGAAGCGGTATTTATTAGAGATAAACTCGCAGATAAACTCCCAAGTAAATGCCAGAGGAACATTGCAACTGTATGATGGTCCTCTACTCACCAATGCAATGTGCCATCGTGAACGGTTGTGTTCTGCAAAATTCTTGTACTTCCGTTGTGTAAATGTAATGCCGTCGTTATTTAGTGTTTCATGTATATAAGATGATGTAGAAAACATTAGGTAAAAAATTTATTAGATGTAAAAGATGTATTATATGTAAAAGACTAGTGGGGGTACCCGACGTTGCCCGGGTAAAAAATATATATTTCTCCCCCACTATGCCAAGGCCACGGTCATGAATCAAATTTTAGTGCGCTCCTCCCAGTATGCTGTAAGGCCACAGTCATGAATCTAATCTAATTCTAGAGGGGTCCTTCCAATATGCCATAAGGCCAAAAGCAATTAATATAACTTTACAGCATTCCTCTCAGTATGCCATGAGGCCACGGTCATTAATCTAATCTTAAAGCGCTCTAAATGTATATTTCTCCCCCACTTTTATCACTATCAGCCCGGGGCTGCGCTCCTCTGCGCTCCTCTGCGCTCCTCAGCGTCACCGGTTCACTATCAGTCTGGGGCTGCGCTCCTCTGCGCTCCTCTGCGCTCCTCTGCGCTCCTCTGCGCTCCTCAGCGCTCCTCAGCGTCACCGGTTCACTATCAGTCTGGGGCTGCGCTCCTCTGCGCTCCTCTGCGCTCCTCAGCGTCACCGGTTCACTATCAGCCCGGGGCTGCGCTCCTCTGCGCTCCTCAGCGTCACCGGTTCACTATCAGTCTGGGGCTGCGCTCCTCTGCGCTCCTCTGCGCTCCTCTGCACTCCTCTGCGCTCCTCAGCGTCACCGGTTCACTATCAGCCCGGGGCTGCGCTCCTCTGCGCTCCTCAGCGTCACCGGTTCACCATCAGCCCGGGGCTGCGCTCCTCTGCGCTCCTCAGCGTCACCGGTTCACTATCAGTCCGGGACTGCGCTCCTCTGCGCTCCTCTGCGCTCCTCTGCGCTCCTCTGCGCTCCTCTGCGCTCCTCTGCGCTCCTCTGCGCTCCTCTGCACTCCTCTGCGCTCCTCAGCGTCACCGGTTCACTATCAGCCCGGGGCTGCGCTCCTCTGCGCTCCTCAGCGTCACCGGTTCACTATCAGTCCGGGACTGCGCTCCTCTGCGCTCCTCTGCGCTCCTCTGCGCTCCTCTGCGCTCCTCTGCGCTCCTCAGCGTCACCGGTTCACTATCAGTCTGGGGCTGCGCTCCTCTGCGCTCCTCTGCGCTCCTCAGCGTCACCGGTTCACTATCAGCCCGGGGCTGCGCGCTCCTCTGCGCTCCTCAGCGTCACCGGTTCACTATCAGTCCGGGGCTGCGCTCCTCTGCGCTCCTCTGCGCTCCTCTGCGCTCCTCTGCGCTCCTCTGCGCTCCTCTGCGCTCCTCTGCGTCACCGGTTCACTATCAGCCCGGGGCTGCGCTCCTCTGCGCTCCTCAGCGTCACCGGTTCACTATCAGTCCGGGGCTGCGCTCCTCTGCGCTCCTCTGCGCTCCTCTGCGCTCCTCTGCGCTCCTCTGCGTCACCGGTTCACTATCAGCCCGGGGCTGCGCTCCTCTGCGCTCCTCTGCGCTCCTCAGCGTCACCGGTTCACTATCAGTCTGGGGCTGCGCTCCTCTGCGCTCCTCTGCGCTCCTCTGCGCTCCTCTGCGCTCCTCTGCGCTCCTCAGCGTCACCGGTTCACTATCAGCCCGGGGCTGCGCTCCTCTGCGCTCCTCAGCGTCACCGGTTCACTATCAGCCCGGGGCTGCGCTCCTCTGCGCTCCTCAGCGTCACCGGTTCACTATCAGCCCGGGGCTGCGCTCCTCTGCGCTCCTCTGCGCTCCTCTGCGCTCCTCTGCGCTCCTCTGCGCTCCTCAGCGTCACCGGTTCACTATCAGTCCGGGGCTGCGCTCCTCTGCGCTCCTCAGCGTCACCGGTTCATTATCAGTCCGGGGCTGCGCTCCTCTGCGCTCCTCTGCGTCACCGGTTCACTATCAGCCCGGGGCTGCGCTCCTCTGCGCTCCTCTGCGTCACCAGTTCACTATCAGCCCGGGGCTGCGCTCCTCTGCGCTCCTCTGCGTCACCGGTTCACTATCAGTCCGGGGCTGCGCTCCTCTGCGCTCCTCTGCGCTCCTCTGCGCTCCTCTGCGCTCCTCAGCGTCACCGGTTCACTATCAGCCCGGGGCTGCGCTCCTCTGCGCTCCTCAGCGTCACCGGTTCACTATCAGTCCGGGGCTGCGCTCCTCTGCGCTCCTCAGCGTCACCGGTTCACTATCAGTCCGGGGCTGCGCTCCTCTGCGCTCCTCAGCGTCACCGGTTCACTATCAGCCCGGGGCTGCGCTCCTCTGCGCTCCTCTGCGTTACCGGTTCACTATCAGTCCGGGGCTGCGCTCCTCTCGCACTCCAAACCGCCTACCGGAGCGAGTCGTGTCAGCGCGCGCCGGAAGACACGTCCGAACGGGCCGGGGTCAAGGCCGAGACTGGACTTGTTTGTGGTATTGCTTTAAACTTCCTCGTTGCGCCACTTCATGAAGACTTCATTCTCCTCCTCGGTAAAATAGTTTTTCCAATTGCCAATCACTCCCTTCCTCATGAAGGTGCCCTCCTCGGTCTGGGTGACCATGCCAGTCTTTTCCCAGTGGCGGAAGTTGGTGTCGGGGTTCGCCTTCATAACCTCGAAGCTGGTGTTCCTCACGATGCTGTCAACATCAGCATCAGTAAGAGAGACTCCCAGGAAGTCTGCCACCTTCCCCACAACTGAGGCCCGGTCCCGGTGCATCTGCTCGTACGTCAGGCAGAGCACCGTGTCCGAGTGCTCCAGGTATCCCTTCACGTGCTCCCGGTACGGGGCGCACACCAACGCGGCGCGCATGAAGCTGTCGCGGAATTCTGCGAAGGTACCTCGGTACTTGGACATGCTGATCATCCTGGAGAAGTAGTAGAAGGAAACGCAGACGTCGCGCGCGTCGCGGCTGACGTACAGCACCTTAGCTCTGCTCGTCTTCACACTTTCCGGCAGCAGGTGGTAATGCAAGTGGGTCTTAATGAAGCGCGGGTCAGCCATCTTCTCCAGCGGCAACATCTCCATAATGTCCTGTGACTGCAGTTCAAGTATTGGGAAACGAAACTCCAGGGGATGTCCCGAGCCTCTCCCGTCAGCCAATGTGTCGTGGTGGGTGACGCGCCAAACGATCTCTTGTAGCCAGGTGGTGCCCGACTTGGGAAAGCTGGCCACAATGACGTCAGAGGGCCGGCCTCGGAACTGCTCCAACTGCTGCAGGAAGCCCCAGTTGAGGTGGAAGTCCTTCAAGGTGGTGCCACGGTAACTGTATAGACGGTGACCGGGGCTCTTGTAGTTGGGGTCTGGCGGCAACGGTTCCCATCCGTCTGGCAAGGTTACTTCTTCCTCTGCTGCTGCTGACTTCTCATCCAGCGAAGTCTCCTCCGGCTTTGGGTCTGGCTCCTGCCCCGACGTCGGGTGTACCGACGAAGCCGCAGACTCCATCAAGCTACTTCCGAAACTCAGAAGACTGACTTACAGCGTCACTAGTACTGTCTCTTCCCCTGTCCACAGTGTTCAGACGAGCTGCTGCCGCGCTGTCCACAGTGTTCAGACGAGCAGCTGCCGCGCTGTCCACAGTGTTCAGACGAGCTGCTGCGGCGCTGTCCACAGTGTTCAGACGAGCTGCTGCGGCGCTGTCCACAGTGTTCAGACGAGCTGCTGCCGCGCTGTCCACAGTGTTCAGACGAGCTGCTGCCGCGCTGTCCACAGTGTTCGGACGAGCTGCTGCCGCGCTGTCCACAGTGTTCAGACGAGCTGCTGCCGCGCTGGTTCCTATTCTCTTCCGCTGTCCACAGTGTTCAGACGAGTTGCTGCCGCGCTGTCCACAGTGTTCGGACGAGCTGCTGCCGCGCTGGTTCCTATTCTCTTCCGCTGTCCACAGTGTTCGGACGAGTTGCTGCCGCGCTGGTTCCTGTTCACGGATGCCACACCTGCTCCCAGACAACACCGCTCTGCACTACATTGTTCCGCGCTGTTCTGCAGTGCTTGCTGGCCGTCCTGACTCGAACCCCTCGTGACCACGTCTAGGCAGTCTGTGTCGAGCTTGTCACCGAGCGAAATTGTCCTGTAACGTAAACAAATCTGCAATGCTTGGGCGCGCCACGGGCCAGGAATAGCGCCGGTGACCTTGTTATGTTACTATACACAAAACCACTGGTGGCTCCAGGAGGCGGGGCATTAGAGGCAAATTCCCCACCCCACAGTAACAGGGGGCGGGGTATTCAACACAAGTATCCCCCCCGCGCGTTCCTGCATTGGCTGTAAGAAGTGATAATTGGGAGATAACCCCCCCCCCCCCCCCCTCCCCCTCCCCCCCCCCCCCGGTCAAGGACATTTTCGCGCTGACGACCCGACGCCACCCCCCCCCCCCCCCCCCCACCCCCCACCACCACCACCACCCACCCCCCGGTCAACAACTTTTCGATGATGAAACGGATCGAAATCCCCTCCCCCTAATCAAACCCTAGATCCGCCAGTGCATAAAGATGGTGGCAGTGACGGGCTGCGCGGAAAATGGTCCAGGTTATGTGTCCTGTTATCAATCAACTGACAGCCTCAGTTGGCTGTCGCCGTCCCTCACGGGATGTTGATTTTCATTTCAGTTATTAATTTGTTCACCAACAGAATGTCTCCGCAGATAGGTGAAGCCAGTCAAACCAACCTGATATACTATATGGCATCAACTATCACACCCACAAATGGCCAGATAGTGGAGGTTGGTCTCTTGTATACTTCACTGTGTGGCCTTTGTACGTATTTAAGTTGTCATGGAAAAATTGCCCCTCACTTTATCCAGGACATGATCCTTTATCTAGACATACAACAGCGCAATCCAGACTAGACCGCGCTGTGCAGGGTGTGGATACTTATACAGCGAGACATCCCACTCCAACGCACACTCCCGCCAGGCTAGACCGCGCTGTTCAGGGTGCGGATACTTATACAGCGAGACATCCCATTCCAACGCACACTCCCGCCAGGCTAGACCGCGCTGTTCAGGGTGATGAGGTGGATACTTATACAGCGAGACATCCCATACCAACGCACACTCCCTGACAGGCTAGACCGCGCTGTCCAGGGTGCGGATACTTATACAGCGAGACATCCCATTCCAACGCACACTCCCGCCAGGCTAGACCGCGCTGTTCAGGGTGTGGATACTTATACAGCGAGACATCCCATTCCAACGCACACTCCCGCCAGGCTAGACCGCGCTGTTCAGGGTGTGGATACTTATACAGCGAGACATCCCATACCAACGCACACTCCCGCCAGGCTAGACCGCGCTGTTCAGGGTGATGGGGTGGATACTTATACAGCGAGACATCCCATTCCAACGCACACTCCCGCCAGGCTAGACCGCGCTGTTCAGGGTGTGGATACTTATACAGCGAGACATCCCATTCCAACGCACACTCCCGCCAGGCTAGACCGCGCTGTTCAGGGTGATGAGGTGGATACTTATACAGCGAGACATCCCATACCAACGCACACTCCCGCCAGGCTAGACCGCGCTGTTCAGGGTGATGAGGTGGATACTTATACAGCGAGACATCCCATTCCAACGCACACTCCCGCCAGGCTAGACCGCGCTGTTCAGAGTGTGGATACTTATACAGCGAGACATCCCATTCCAACGCACACTCCCGCCAGGCTAGACCGCGCTGTTCAGGGTGTGGATACTTATACAGTGAGACATCCCATTCCAACGCACACTCCCGCCAGGCTAGACCGCGCTGTTCAGGGTGATGAGGTGGATACTTATACAGCGAGACATCCCATACCAACGCACACTCCCGCCAGGCTAGACCGCGCTGTTCAGGGTGATGAGGTGGATACTTATACAGCGAGACATCCCATTCCAACGCACACTCCCGCCAGGCTAGACCGCGCTGTTCAGGGTGCGGATACTTATACAGCGAGACATCCCATACCAACGCACACTCCCGCCAGGCTAGACCGCGCTGTTCAGGGTGCGGATACTTATACAGCGAGACATCCCATTCCAACGCACACTCCCGCCAGGCTAGACCGCGCTGTTCAGGGTGTGGATACTTATACAGCGAGACATCCCATTCCAACGCACACTCCCGCCAGGCTAGACCGCGCTGGTCAGGGTGTGGATACTTATACAGCGAGACATCCCATTCCAACGCACACTCCCGCCAGGCTAGACCGCGCTGTTCAGGGTGCGGATACTTATACAGCGAGACATCCCATTCCAACGCACACTCCCGCCAGGCTAGACCGCGCTGTTCAGGGTGTGGATACTTATACAGCGAGACATCCCATTCCAACGCACACTCCCGCCAGGCTAGACCGCGCTGTTCAGGGTGCGGATACTTATACAGCGAGACATCCCATTCCAACGCACACTCCCGCCAGGCTAGACCGCGCTGTTCAGGGTGCGGATACTTATACAGCGAGACATCCCATTCCAACGCACACTCCCGCCAGGCTAGACCGCGCTGGTCAGGGTGTGGATACTTATACAGCGAGACATCCCATTCCAACGCACACTCCCGCCAGGCTAGACCGCGCTGTTCAGAGTGTGGATACTTATACAGCGAGACATCCCATTCCAACGCACACTCCCGCCAGGCTAGACCGCGCTGTTCAGGGTGCGGATACTTATACAGCGATACATACCATTCCAACGCACACTCCCGCCAGGCTAGACCGCGCTGTTCAGGGTGATGAGGTGGATACTTATACAGCGAGACATCCCATTCCAACGCACACTCCCGCCAGGCTAGACCGCGCTGTTCAGGGTGTGGATACTTATACAGCGAGACATCCCATACCAACGCACACTCCCGCCAGGCTAGACCGCGCTGTTCAGGGTGATGAGGTGGATACTTATACAGTGCGACATCCCATTCCAACGCACACTCCCGCCAGGCTAGACCGCGCTGTTCAGGGTGCGGATACTTATACAGCGAGACATCCCATTCCAACGCACACTCCCGCCAGGCTAGACCGCGCTGTTCAGGGTGTGGATACTTATACAGCGAGACATCCCATTCCAACGCACACTCCCGCCAGGCTAGACCGCGCTGTTCAGGGTGTGGATACTTATACAGCGAGACATCCCATTCCAACGCACACTCCCGCCAGGCTAGACCGCGCTGTTCAGGGTGTGGATACTTATACAGCGAGACATCCCATTCCAACGCACACTCCCGCCAGGCTAGACCGCGCTGTTCAGGGTGTGGATACTTATACAGCGAGACATCCCATTCCAACGCACACTCCCGCCAGGCTAGACCGCGCTGTTCAGGGTGTGGATACTTATACAGCGAGACATCCCATTCCAACGCACACTCCCGCCAGGCTAGACCGCGCTGTTCAGGGTGTGGATACTTATACAGCGAGACATCCCATTCCAACGCACACTCCCGCCAGGCTAGACCGCGCTGTTCAGAGTGTGGATACTTATACAGCGAGACATCCCATTCCAACGCACACTCCCGCCAGGCTAGACCGCGCTGTTCAGGGTGTGGATACTTATACAGCGAGACATCCCATTCCAACGCACACTCCCGCCAGGCTAGACCGCGCTGTTCAGAGTGATGAGGTGGATACTTATACAGCGAGACATCCCATACCAACGCACACTCCCGCCAGGCTAGACCGTGCCGTTCAGGGTGCGGATACTTATACAGCGAGACATCCCATTCCAACACACTCTCGCCAGGCTAGACCGCGCTGTTCAGGGTGTGGATACTTATACAGTGAGACATCCCATACCAACGCACACTCCCGCCAGGCTAGACCGCGCTGTTCAGGGTGATGAGGTGGATACTTATACAGCGAGACATCCCATTCCAACGCACACTCCCTGACAGGCTAGACCGCGCTGTCCAGGGTGCGGATACTTATACAGCGAGACATCCCATACCAACGCACACTCCCGCCAGGCTAGACCGCGCTGTTCAGGGTGATGAGGTGGATACTTATACAGCGAGACATCCCATACCAACGCACACACCCAGCTTTACATCCCCAAATAACCAGCGATTCCCACTCTATGTGCTTAACAACCTTGCATTCCTCTTCAACCCGCACCCGTACCTTAACCGTTGAACACCTACCATCCTCTGATACTGCTCGCCCTCTACCCATCTCCGCTCCTCACCAGCCACCCCTTGTCCTGTAACCATTTCCACTCCTCACCCTTGTCCTGTAATCATTTCCACTTCTCACCCTCGCCCTGTAACCATTCCCACTCCTCACCCCTGTCCTATATCCATTTCCACTCCTCACCCCTGTCCTGTATCTATTTCCACTCCTCACCCCTGTCCTGTATCCATTTCCACTCCTCACCCCTGTCCTGTATCCATTTCCACTCCTCACCCTCGTCCTGTATCCATTTCCACTCCACACCCGCGTCCTGTATCCATTTCCACTCCACACCCGCGTCCTGTATCCATTTCCACTCCTCTCCCTCGTCCTGTATCCATTTCCACTCCTCACCCGCGTCCTGTATCCATTTCCACTCCACACCCGCGTCCTGTATCCATTTCCACTCCTCACCCGCGTCCTGTATCCATTTACACTCCTCATCCTCGTCCTGTATCCATTTCCACTCCTCACCCTCGTCCTGTATCCATTTCCACTCCTCACCCTCATCCTGTATCCATTTCCACTCCTCACCCCTGTCCTGTATCCATTTCCACTCCTCATCCTCGTCCTGTATCCATTTCCACTCCTCACCCTCGTCCTGTATCCATTTCGACTCCTCACCCCTGTCCTGTATCCATTTCCACTCCTCATCCTCGTCCTGTATCAATGTACACTCTTCACCCGCGTCCTGTATCCATTTCCACTTCTCACCCTCGCCCTGTAACCATTTTCACTCCTCATCCTCGTCCTGTATCCATTTCCACTCCTCACCCTCGTCCTGTATCCATGTCCACTCCTCATCCCTGTCCTGTATCCATTTCCACTCCTCACCCTCGTCCTGTAACCATTTCCACTCCTCACCCCTCGTCCTGTAACCATTTCCACTCCTCACCCTCGTCCTGTATCCATCTGCACTCCTCACTCTCGTCCTGTAACCATTTCCACTCCTCATCCTCGTCCTGTATCCATGTCCACTCCTCATCCCTGTCCTGTATCCATTTCCACTCCTCATCCTCGTCCTGTATCAATTTACACTCTTCACCCGCGTCCTGTATCCATTTCCACTTCTCACCCTTGCCTTGTAACCATTTTCACTCCTCATCCTCGTCCTGTATCCATGTCCACTCCTCATCCCTGTCCTGTATCCATTTCCACTCCTCATCCTCGTCCTGTATCAATTTACACTCTTCACCCGCGTCCTGTATCCATTTCCACTTCTCACCCTTGCCTTGTAACCATTTTCACTCCTCATCCTCGTCCTGTATCCATGTCCACTCCTCATCCCTGTCCTGTATCCATTTCCACTCCTCACCCTCGTCCTGTATCCATTTCCACTCCTCACCCTCGTCCTGTATCCATTTCCACTCCTCACCCCTGTCCTGTATCCATTTCCACTCCTCACCCTCGTCCTGTATCCATTTCCACTCCTCACCCTCGTCCTGTATCCATTTCCACTCCTCACCCCTGTCCTGTATCCCTTTCCACTCCTCACCCCTGTCCTGTATCCATTTCCACTCCTCATCCTCGTCCTGTAACCATTTCCACTCCTCACCCCTGTCCTGTATCCATTTCCGCTCCTCACCCTCGTCCTGTATCCATTTCCACTCCTCATCCTCGTCCTGTAACCATTTCCACTCCTCACCCTTGTCCTGTAACCATTTCCACTCCTCACCCCTGTCCTGTATCCATTTCCACTCCTCACCCTCATCCTGTATCCATTTCCACTCCTCATCCTCGTGCTGTATCCATTTCCACTCCTCACCCTCGTCCTGTATCCATTTCCACTCCTCATCCGCGTCCTGTAACCATTTCCACTTCTCACCCTCGTCCTGTATCCATTTTCACTCCTCATCCGCGTCCTGTATCCATTTCCACTCCTCACACCTCGTCCTGTAACCATTTCCACTTCTCACCCTCGTCCTGTATCCATTTCCACTCCTCACACCTCGTCCTGTAACCATTTCCACTTCTCACCCTCGTCCTGTATCCATTTCCACTCCTCACCCTCGTCCTGTATCCATTTCCACTCCTCACCCTTGTCCTATATCCATTTACACTCCTCATCCTCGTCCTGTATCCATTTCCACTCCTCGCCCTCGTCCTGTATCCATTTCCACTCCTCACCCCTCGTGTTCCGCCCATCTCCACTCCCCACTCCAGGGATGAAAAAGCTCCTACTCGCCTACGTACGTCGATGACAGCAAAAGGTGCGGTGAGACAGGAAACCGCCTACGGATTCATGCATTTTCAGAGACATGACTTCTAAAATATGAAAACTTAGATAATAATCCTACTCATTTTGACTCGGTAAGATATCAAGCATAACCCATCTCCCATACCTGGCTGTTAAATTAGTAAATATTTTAATTTAGCTGCAGCATCCATCGACCTGCGACATTCCTGCTGGCCTTTGGAAGCGGCACCCGAGTCGTGAGTTTGTCGGTGGGTCTGGTGGGTCTGCGACAATTGTGGTGCTACTGCATGAGACAGCGACAATTGCGGTGCTTGGTTCTGTGCTTCTTTCTATCCTTTCAACATTACAATGACGTCACTGGTTTTGATACCTGATTGATTGTATTTTAACATCAATTTACGTTAATTATATCACTTTTTAGTTAATTACACTGTATAACTGCTAGTTGCCTGTTCCTTCAGCTTACATATCATTGTTGTGAGAGAATAAGCCAGCAGCTGGGCACCCACTTATAAGGACTGTATGAAAATAAAGACTCGCCGAATGGATCTTTAGTCCCTCAATGCGTGAAGTGTCTTACGCTTTTCGCTAACAAGTGAACCATTTGAACTGACAGGCAAGACCTTTGATTGAATTAGTTTGGAGCACAGCCTTGGTTTGGACCAGGATAACTAGTCAAACGTTTGGACCTTTAGCGGTGAGTATTTTAATTTTGATAGGGTGCTATCGGTGTCACACTGGTAATAAGTGCTTATCACTTTCATTTCGCCCATCTCGATAGCTTGATTGCGAAAAGTTGAAGATGGCTAAAGCTAAAAATAGAATAACTCTAGTTGAGGAGGAAGCAAAGCTCCCTGCAGGCGGCATCAAGCTTGTGGCCGCTGTCCATACGAGGGCTAGTACAAGAAAGTAAAGCGACAAGCGTGCTGACAATGTCAGGTAATACAATTTATATTTGCTTTGCCATACATTGTGTTACATTCCCTTATATTTGTATAATTGAAATACGTTCAGAAAAAGTGTGTCAGTGTCATCCAGTATTTGGTAATAGTTCAGTAATTCCCCTCCCGATGTTTTTGGTGTTATTGAGGTCCATAATAGAAGATGAGAGTATTATTATGACAGACAGCAAAGTGTACCAGTAATACCAAAGTTATGACGTCACGAAAAAAATAAATTTATCAGCGACATTCTGACATCACAGCAACATTTCCATATTTGTCCTACGAAGCTGTTATTATTAATAGGCTAGGCATAAATACATCATACAACTTATTTACGCTGTAGGGTTTGGTTTTGTCTGAGATCGTCTGGGGGTGACAGTTGACAGCCCCCCGGTAGGCTGCAGCGCAGAGTGAATGTGAGCGGAGCGTTATAAACGTTGCTCACAGCAACAGTAATTGCTGTAAGGTTAGGTTAGGTTTGATTAAGTTATTATTGGTGACGTGAGACGTCATAGCTTTGGTATTACTGGTACACTTTTCAGCCTGTCATAATAATACTGTCAGCTGACTGCCAGCAGTCAGCTGACAACAATAGAAGAATAATAGAATAATAGAAGATTTCTATTCCCTAATATTAGAAGGACCCTTCTTCTATTAGGGACCTCAAGAAGAACCTTAACCTTGGAAGGTGAATTACTGAACTATTACCCAGTACTTGCCATTTGGTGTAAATGTCCACTCGTCATGTCATGTTTCACTTAATATTCACAATAGGCTTGTTCCTAGATCCCAAAGTTGGATATGGGATCCCAGTGGATCAATCAGCATAAAATGCGCCAAGGTATTGGATCCCAGTGCATCCCTCTGTGTACAATTGATAAAGATCCTCCTGGATTCCTCTGCGTAAATCGCAGATCCCACGGCATACAATATATCAGGATATGGGATCTTTGTGGATCCCTCAACTTATTGTGCTGAGGTCAATGTAGATTCCGTAACAGTGCACACTCCACTGATATTGTCGCGTATTGTCGCGTGTATCGATGCCATTCATTCCGTAACAGTGCACACTCCACTGATATTGTCGTGTATTGTCGCGTGTATCGATGCCCTTCATTCCGTAACAGTGCACACTCCACTGATATTGTCGTGTATTGTCGCGTGTATCGATGCCATTCATTCCGTAACAGTGCACACTCCACTGATATTGTCGCGTATTATCGCGTGTATCGATGCCATTCATTCCGTAACAGTGCACACTCCACTGATATTGTCGCGTATTATCGCGTGTATCGATGTCATTCATTCCGTAACAGTGCACACTCCACTGATATTGTCGCGTATTGCCGCGTGTATCGATGCCATTCATTCCGTAACAGTGCACACTCCACTGATATTGTCGCGTATTGTCGCGTGTATCGATGCCATTCATTCCGTAACAGTGCACACTCCACTGATATTGTCGCGTATTGCCGCGTGTATCGATGCCATTCATTCCGTAACAGTGCACACTCCACTGATATTGTCGCGTATTGTCGCGTGTATCGATGCCCTTCATTCCGTAACAGTGCACACTCCACTGATATTGTCGCGTATTATCGCGTGTATCGATGCCCTTCATTCCGTAACAGTGCACACTCCACTGATATTGTCGCGTATTGTCGCGTGTATCGATGCCCTTCATTCCGTAACAGTGCACACTCCACTGATATTGTCGCGTATTGCCGCGTGTATCGATGCCATTCATTCCGTAACAGTGCACACTCCACTGATATTGTCGCGTATTATCGCGTGTATCGATGCCCTTCATTCCGTAACAGTGCACACTCCACTGATATTGTCGCGTATTATCACGTGTATCGATGCCATTCATTCCGTAACAGTGCACACTCCACTGATATTGTCGCGTATTGTCGCGTGTATCGATGTCATTCATTCCGTAACAGTGCACACTCCACTGATATTGTCGCGTATTGTCGCGTGTATCGATGCCCTTCATTCCGTAACAGTGCACACTCCACTGATATTGTCGCGTATTGTCGCGTGTATCGATGTCATTCATTCCGTAACAGTGCACACTCCACTGATATTGTCGCGTATTGTCGCGTGTATCGATGTCATGCATTCCGTAACAGTGCACACTCCACTGATATTGTCGCGTATTATCGCGTGTATCGATGCCCTTCATTCCGTAACAGTGCACACTCCACTGATATTGTCGCGTATTGTCGCGTGTATCGATGCCCTTCATTCCGTAACAGTGCACACTCCACTGATATTGTCGCGTATTGTCGCGTGTATCGATGCCCTTCATTCCGTAACAGTGCACACTCCACTGATATTGTCGCGTATTGTCGCGTGTATCGATGTCATTCATTCCGTAACAGTGCACACTCCACTGATATTGTCGCGTATTGTCGCGTGTATCGATGCCATTCATTCCGTAACAGTGCACACTCCACTGATATTGTCGCGTATTGTCGCGTGTATCGATGCCATTCATTCCGTAACAGTGCACACTCCACTGATATTGTCGCGTATTGTCGCGTGTATCGATGCCCTTCATTCCGTAACAGTGCACACTCCACTGATATTGTCGCGTATTGCCGCGTGTATCGATGCCCTTCATTCCGTAACAGTGCATACTCCACTGATATTGTCGCGTATTGCCGCGTGTATCGATGCCCTTCATTCCGTAACAGTGCACACTCCACTGATATTGTCGCGTATTGTCGCGTGTATCGATGCCATTCATTCAGTAACAGTGCACACTCCACTGATATTGTCGCGTATTGTCGCGTGTATCGATGCCCTTCATTCCGTAACAGTGCACACTCCACTGATATTGTCGCGTATTGTCGCGTGTATCGATGCCCTTCATTCCGTAACAGTGCACACTCCACTGATATTGTTGCGTATTGTCGCGTGTATCGATGTCATTCATTCCGTAACAGTGCACACTCCACTGATATTGTCGCGTATTGTCGCGTGTATCGATGCCATTCATTCCGTAACAGTGCACACTCCACTGATATTGTCGCGTATTGCCGCGTGTATCGATGCCCTTCATTCCGTAACAGTGCACACTCCACTGATATTGTCGCGTATTGTCGCGTGTATCGATGCCCTTCATTCCGTAACAGTGCACACTCCACTGATATTGTCGCGTATTATCGCGTGTATCGATGTCATTCATTCCGTAACAGTGCACACTCCACTGATATTGTCGCGTATTGCCGCGTGTATCGATGCCATTCATTCCGTAACAGTGCACACTCCACTGATATTGTCGCGTATTGTCGCGTGTATCGATGCCCTTCATTCCGTAACAGTGCACGTTTCACTGATATTGTCGCGTATTGTCGCGTGTATCGATGCCATTCATTCCGTAACAGTGCACACTCCACTGATATTGTCGCGTATTATCGCGTGTATCGATGCCCTTCATTCAGTAACAGTGCACACTCCACTGATATTGTCGCGTATTGTCGCGTGTATCGATGTCATTCATTCCGTAACAGTGCACACTCCACTGATATTGTCGCGTATTGTCGCGTGTATCGATGCCCTTCATTCAGTAACAGTGCACACTCCACTGATATTGTCGCGTATTGCCGCGTGTATCGATGTCATTCATTCCGTAACAGTGCACACTCCACTGATATTGTCGCGTATTGTCGCGTGTATCGATGCCCTTCATTCCGTAACAGTGCACACTCCACTGATATTGTCGCGTATTGCCGCGTGTATCGATGCCATTCATTCCGTAACAGTGCACACTCCACTGATATTGTCGCGTATTGTCGCGTGTATCGATGCCCTTCATTCCGTAACAGTGCACGCTTCACTGATATTGTCGCGTATTGTCGCGTGTATCGATGCCATTCATTCCGTAACAGTGCACACTCCACTGATATTGTCGCGTATTATCGCGTGTATCGATGCCCTTCATTCAGTAACAGTGCACACTCCACTGATATTGTCGCGTATTGCCGCGTGTATCGATGCCATTCATTCCGTAACAGTGCACACTCCACTGATATTGTCGTGTATTGCCGCGTGTATCGATGCCCTTCATTCCGTAACAGTGCACACTCCACTGATATTGTCGTGTATTGTCGCGTGTATCGATGCCATTCATTCCGTAACAGTGCACACTCCACTGATATTGTCGTGTATTGTCGCGTGTATCGATGCCCTTCATTCCGTAACAGTGCACACTCCACTGATATTGTCGCGTATTGCCGCGTGTATCGATGCCATTCATTCCGTAACAGTGCACACTCCACTGATATTGTCGTGTATTGTCGCGTGTATCGATGCCCTTCATTCCGTAACAGTGCACACTCCACTGATATTGTCGCGTATTGTCGCGTGTATCGATGCCATTCATTCCGTAACAGTGCACACTCCACTGATATTGTCGCGTATTGTCGCGTGTATCGATGTCATTCATTCCGTAACAGTGCACACTCCACTGATATTGTCGCGTATTGTCGCGTGTATCGATGCCCTTCATTCCGTAACAGTGCACACTCCACTGATATTGTCGCGTATTGTCGCCGCGTGTATCGATGCCATTCATTCCGTAACAGTGCACACTCCACTGATATTGTCGCGTATTATCGCGTGTATCGATGCCATTCATTCCGTAACAGTGCACACTCCACTGATATTGTCGCGTATTATCACGTGTATCGATGCCCTTCATTCCGTAACAGTGCACACTCCACTGATATTGTCGCGTATTGTCGCGTGTATCGATGTCATTCATTCCGTAACAGTGCACACTCCACTGATATTGTCGCGTATTGTCGCGTGTATCGATGCCCTTCATTCCGTAACAGTGCACACTCCACTGATATTGTCGCGTATTGTCGCGTGTATCGATGCCCTTCATTCCGTAACAGTGCACACTCCACTGATATTGTCGCGTATTGTCGCGTGTATCGATGCCCTTCATTCCGTAACAGTGCACACTCCACTGATATTGTCGCGTATTGTCGCGTGTATCGATGCCATTCATTCCGCAACAGTGCACACTCCACTGATATTGTCGCGTATTATCGCGTGTATCGATGCCCTTCATTCCGCAACAGTGCACACTCCACTGATATTGTCGCGTATTGCCGCGTGTATCGATGCCCTTCATTCCGTAACAGTGCACACTCCACTGATATTGTCGCGTATTGTCGCGTGTATCGATGTCATTCATTCCGTAACAGTGCACACTCCACTGATATTGTCGCGTATTGCCGCGTGTATCGATGCCATTCATTCCGTAGCAGTGCACACTCCACTGATATTGTCGCGTATTGTCGCGTGTATCGATGCCATTCATTCCGCAACAGTGCACACTCCACTGATATTGTCGCGTATTATCGCGTGTATCGATGCCCTTCATTCCGTAACAGTGCACACTCCACTGATATTGTCGCGTATTGCCGCGTGTATCGATGCCCTTCATTCCGTAACAGTGCACACTCCACTGATATTGTCGCGTATTGTCGCGTGTATCGATGTCATTCATTCCGTAACAGTGCACACTCCACTGATATTGTCGCGTATTATCGCGTGTATCGATGCCCTTCATTCCGTAACAGTGCACACTCCACTGATATTGTCGCGTATTGCCGCGTGTATCGATGCCCTTCATTCCGTAACAGTGCACACTCCACTGATATTGTCGCGTATTGTCGCGTGTATCGATGTCATTCATTCCGTAACAGTGCACACTCCACTGATATTGTCGCGTATTGTCGCGTGTATCGATGCCCTTCATTCCGTAACAGTGCACGCTTCACTGATATTGTCGCGTATTGTCGCGTGTATCGATGCCATTCATTTCGTAACAGTGCACACTCCACTGATATTGTCGCATATTGCCGCGTGTATCGATGCCATTCATTCCGTAGCAGTGCACACTCCACTGATATTGTCGCGTATTGTCGCGTGTATCGATGCCATTCATTCCGCAACAGTGCACACTCCACTGATATTGTCGCGTATTATCGCGTGTATTGATGCCCTTCATTCCGTAACAGTGCACACTCCACTGATATTGTCGCGTATTGCCGCGTGTATCGATGCCCTTCATTCCGTAACAGTGCACACTCCACTGATATTGTCGCGTATTGTCGCGTGTATCGATGTCATTCATTCCGTAACAGTGCACACTCCACTGATATTGTCGCGTATTGTCGCGTGTATCGATGCCCTTCATTCCGTAACAGTGCACACTCCACTGATATTGTCGCGTATTGTCGCCGCGTGTATCGATGCCATTCATTCCGTAACAGTGCACACTCCACTGATATTGTCGCGTATTATCGCGTGTATCGATGCCATTCATTCCGTAACAGTGCACACTCCACTGATATTGTCGCGTATTATCACGTGTATCGATGCCCTTCATTCCGTAACAGTGCACACTCCACTGATATTGTCGCGTATTGTCGCGTGTATCGATGTCATTCATTCCGTAACAGTGCACACTCCACTGATATTGTCGCGTATTGTCGCGTGTATCGATGCCCTTCATTCCGTAACAGTGCACACTCCACTGATATTGTCGCGTATTGTCGCGTGTATCGATGCCCTTCATTCCGTAACAGTGCACACTCCACTGATATTGTCGCGTATTGTCGCGTGTATCGATGCCCTTCATTCCGTAACAGTGCACACTCCACTGATATTGTCGCGTATTGTCGCGTGTATCGATGCCATTCATTCCGCAACAGTGCACACTCCACTGATATTGTCGCGTATTATCGCGTGTATCGATGCCCTTCATTCCGTAACAGTGCACACTCCACTGATATTGTCGCGTATTGCCGCGTGTATCGATGCCCTTCATTCCGTAACAGTGCACACTCCACTGATATTGTCGCGTATTGTCGCGTGTATCGATGTCATTCATTCCGTAACAGTGCACACTCCACTGATATTGTCGCGTATTGCCGCGTGTATCGATGCCATTCATTCCGTAGCAGTGCACACTCCACTGATATTGTCGCGTATTGTCGCGTGTATCGATGCCATTCATTCCGCAACAGTGCACACTCCACTGATATTGTCGCGTATTATCGCGTGTATCGATGCCCTTCATTCCGTAACAGTGCACACTCCACTGATATTGTCGCGTATTGCCGCGTGTATCGATGCCCTTCATTCCGTAACAGTGCACACTCCACTGATATTGTCGCGTATTGTCGCGTGTATCGATGTCATTCATTCCGTAACAGTGCACACTCCACTGATATTGTCGCGTATTATCGCGTGTATCGATGCCCTTCATTCCGTAACAGTGCACACTCCACTGATATTGTCGCGTATTGCCGCGTGTATCGATGCCCTTCATTCCGTAACAGTGCACACTCCACTGATATTGTCGCGTATTGTCGCGTGTATCGATGTCATTCATTCCGTAACAGTGCACACTCCACTGATATTGTCGCGTATTGTCGCGTGTATCGATGCCCTTCATTCCGTAACAGTGCACGCTTCACTGATATTGTCGCGTATTGTCGCGTGTATCGATGCCATTCATTCCGTAACAGTGCACACTCCACTGATATTGTCGCGTATTGCCGCGTGTATCGATGCCATTCATTCCGTAGCAGTGCACACTCCACTGATATTGTCGCGTATTGTCGCGTGTATCGATGCCATTCATTCCGCAACAGTGCACACTCCACTGATATTGTCGCGTATTATCGCGTGTATTGATGCCCTTCATTCCGTAACAGTGCACACTCCACTGATATTGTCGCGTATTGCCGCGTGTATCGATGCCCTTCATTCCGTAACAGTGCACACTCCACTGATATTGTCGCGTATTGTCGCGTGTATCGATGTCATTCATTCCGTAACAGTGCACACTCCACTGATATTGTCGCGTATTGTCGCGTGTATCGATGCCCTTCATTCCGTAACAGTGCACGCTTCACTGATATTGTCGCGTATTGTCGCGTGTATCGATGCCATTCATTCCGTAACAGTGCACACTCCACTGATATTGTCGCGTATTGTCGCGTGTATCGATGCCATTCATTCCGTAACAGTGCACACTCCACTGATATTGTCGCGTATTGTCGCGTGTATCGATGTCATTCATTCCGTAACAGTGCACACTCCACTGATATTGTCGCGTATTGTCGCGTGTATCGATGCCCTTCATTCCGTAACAGTGCACGCTTCACTGATATTGTCGCGTATTGTCGCGTGTATCGATGTCATTCATTCCGTAACAGTGCACACTCCACTGATATTGTCGCGTATTATCGCGTGTATCGATGCCATTCATTCCGTAACAGTGCACACTCCACTGATATTGTCGCGTATTGTCGCGTGTATCGATGCCATTCATTCCGCAACAGTGCACACTCCACTGATATTGTCGCGTATTATCGCGTGTATCGATGCCCTTCATTCCGTAACAGTGCACACTCCACTGATATTGTCGCGTATTGCCGCGTGTATCGATGCCATTCATTCCGTAACAGTGCACACTCCACTGATATTGTCGTGTATTGCCGCGTGTATCGATGCCCTTCATTCCGCAACAGTGCACACTCCACTGATATTGTCGCGTATTGTCGCGTGTATCGATGTCATTCATTCCGTAACAGTGCACACTCCACTGATATTGTCGCGTATTGCCGCGTGTATCGATGCCCTTCATTCCGTAACAGTGCACACTCCACTGATATTGTCGCGTATTGTCGCCGCGTGTATCGATGCCATTCATTCCGTAACAGTGCACACTCCACTGATATTGTCGCGTATTGTCGCGTGTATCGATGCCATTCATTCCGTAACAGTGCACACTCCACTGATATTGTCGCGTATTGTCGCGTGTATCGATGCCATTCATTCCGTAACAGTGCACACTCCACTGATATTGTCGCGTATTGTCGCGTGTATCGATGCCCTTCATTCCGTAACAGTGCACACTCCACTGATATTGTCGTGTATTGCCGCGTGTATCGATGCCCTTCATTCCGTAACAGTGCACACTCCACTGATATTGTCGCGTATTGTCGCGTGTATCGATGCCCTTCATTCCGTAACAGTGCACACTCCACTGATATTGTCGCGTATTGCTGCGTGTATCGATGCCATTCATTCCGTAACAGTGCACACTCCACTGATATTGTCGCGTATTGCCGCGTGTATCGATGCCATTCATTCCGTAACAGTGCACACTCCACTGATATTGTCGCGTATTGCCGCGTGTATCGATGCCCTTCATTCCGTAACAGTGCACACTCCACTGATATTGTCGCGTATTGTCGCGTGTATCGATGCCCTTCATTCCGTAACAGTGCACACTCCACTGATATTGTCGCGTATTATCGCGTGTATCGATGCCCTTCATTCCGTAACAGTGCACACTCCACTGATATTGTCGCGTATTGTCGCGTGTATCGATGCCATTCATTCCGTAACAGTGCACACTCCACTGATATTGTCGCGTATTGTCGCGTGTATCGATGCCATTCATTCCGTAACAGTGCACACTCCACTGATATTGTCGCGTATTGTCGCGTGTATCGATGCCATTCATTCCGTAACAGTGCACACTCCACTGATATTGTCGCGTATTGTCGCGTGTATCGATGCCATTCATTCCGTAACAGTGCACACTCCACTGATATTGTCGCGTATTGCCGCGTGTATCGATGCCATTCATTCCGTAACAGTGCACACTCCACTGATATTGTCGCGTATTGCCGCGTGTATCGATGCCCTTCATTCCGTAACAGTGCACACTCCACTGATGTTGTCGCGTATTGTCGCGTGTATCGATGCCCTTCATTCCGTAACAGTGCACACTCCACTGATATTGTCGCGTATTGTCGCGTGTATCGATGCCCTTCATTCCGTAACAGTGCACACTCCACTGATATTGTCGCGTATTGCCGCGTGTATCGATGCCCTTCATTCCGTAACAGTGCACGTTTCACTGATATTGTCGCGTATTGTCGCGTGTATCGATGCCCTTCATTCCGTAACAGTGCACACTCCACTGATATTGTCGCGTATTGTCGCGTGTATCGATGCCATTCATTCCGTAACAGTGCACACTCCACTGATATTGTCGCGTATTGTCGCGTTTATCGATGCCATTCATTCCGTAACAGTGCACACTCCACTGATATTGTCGCGTATTGTCGCGTGTATCGATGTCATTCATTCCGTAACAGTGCACACTCCACTGATATTGTCGCGTATTGTCGCGTGTATCGATGCCATTCATTCCGTAACAGTGCACACTCCACTGATATTGTCGCGTATTGTCGCGTGTATCGATGTCATTCATTCCGTAACAGTGCACACTCCACTGATATTGTCGCGTATTATCGCGTGTATCGATGCCCTTCATTCCGTAACAGTGCACACTCCACTGATATTGTCGCGTATTATCGCGTGTATCGATGCCATTCATTCCGTAACAGTGCACACTCGAATGGCATCGATACACGCGACAATACGCGACAATATCAGTGGAGTGTGCACTGTTACGGAATGAATGGCATCGATACACGCGGCAATACGCGACAATATCAGTGAAGCGTGCACTGTTACGGAATGAAGGGCATCGATACACGCGACAATACGCGACAATATCAGTGGAGTGTGCACTGTTACGGAATTAATGGCATCGATACACGCGGCAATATGCGACAATATCAGTGGAGTGTGCACTGTTACGGAATGAAGGGCATCGATACACGCGACAATACGCGACAATATCAGTGGAGTGTGCACTGTTACGGAATGAATGACATCGATACACGCGACAATACGCGACAATATCAGTGGAGTGTGCACTGTTACGGAATGAATGGCATCGATACACGTGATAATACGCGACAATATCAGTGGAGTGTGCACTGTTACGGAATGAATGACATCGATACACGCGACAATACGCGACAATATCAGTGGAGTGTGCACTGTTACGGAATGAAGGGCATCGATACACGCGATAATACGCGACAATATCAGTAGAGTGTGCGGAATGAATGTTACGGAATGAATGCCAATTCCGACAGTGAGCGACTGAAACAAGCTAATGATTATTTCCAAGCCAGCAATGAAAACAACGCAAGAAATACAACAGGGCACTAATCCGCACTGAACGGGAGCGCTTTCTTGTTGTGGAAGCACTGGGGACTGACGTCATCTGCAGATACTTCTGTCGGAGAAGCTGACGTCATTAACATATACTGTTGTCGGGTTAATGCCGCCAACAGGTCCGAGTTTGTCAGGGAACGTTAACATGTACGGTTTCGTCCGTGTAACATTACACAGATTACTTTGTCAGTGGACCGTCGCTAATGGACACTTTTGTCAAGGTAACGTCACAAATACACACCTTTGTACGGACGTCACCAACAGACACATTGGTCAGTCTGGCAGTGACCCCATAGTGCAGCTGGGTGGTGAATCGGTGACTTTGACTCATGACCGGTGATCGGATACCGCTCCGACTGAATCGGACTGTTGACCAAATGTTGATCGGACAGACGTGGTATCCAGCTGCGATGCCGAGATCACTGCCGGCCTGAGCGCAAGCCAAGCTTTCAACTGCAGTCTGATGCCCGACTCCACTGATCCCGATATCTGCTACTCTTCCACCGCTGGTAAACGCAACAGCACACGTGCATATTCACAAGTGTACCAAAAATAGAACAATTATTTGAAAAGGCTGGAAAATTACTCGAATAACTAACAAGAAAATCGGAAATTTCCAAATTCTGAATACAGTT
Source organism: Chirona hameri (assembly GCA_036785665.1). Classification (NCBI taxonomy): domain Eukaryota; kingdom Metazoa; phylum Arthropoda; class Thecostraca; order Balanomorpha; family Balanidae; genus Chirona; species Chirona hameri. The sequence goes on from JAXIVJ010006485.1 coordinate 50,222, forward strand.
TTGAATTACTTCATTGGAAGGAAATCGTAGGTGGTGCATTTTTAAAGATATATTTATTTTAGTTCAGTTTAATCCGACCTGGGTTTTGAGTTTCGTATGCACTATCCAGCATGCGTAATGTGTATGAACGTTGTGCTAGTTGTGTGTTATTTGTGTGTTTGCGGCAGACCAGTGCATTCCGTCCGAGTTCGCGTGTGCTGACCAGACGGCCTGCCTGCCGGCCGACTGGCGCTGCGACGGTACTCCGCAGTGTGATGACGTCAGTGACGAACTCGGCTGCGACGGCTGCTCGGCTCTCCAGTACAGGTGCTGCCACCAGACGGGTAGGGCGGGAAACTCGGCTGCTCGGCTCTGCAGTACAGGTGCTGTCACCAGACGGGCAGGGAGGGAAACTCAGCTGTAGGTGGCGCTGTGTTGTAAACAACCTGGGGAAACGTTGGGATTGTCGTGGTTACAGAACAATATAATGATCAATCAATTCATATCGGTATGCCAAAGCCAATGCCACCTATGGTGTATGGACATAGTTCTGTTCAAAGTAATGTTGATAGAACTGCCTTCACTTTTGCCATTATTTTTCACTGTGATTAAATTTTACGGTGCATCCGTAGCGTTGGGTAAAACTATTTGACGATAAAACTGTTTTGTTGTAATTGTTTGGTAAAAAAAATCGCCAACTGAAATTCGAAATAATTATCCAGCAATTGCATATCATGGTGATGCGTGTCCCTAGTGACTTTGTTTTACAGTGATGTAGCAATGAGTTGACGTGACAGTGAGGTGACAGCTGTTTGGTGACACGGTGTGATGTTAAAAGCGTCCTTCTCTCTGCTCGCAGGCGCCGGTCGTCCGGTGTCTGTGTGACCAGGGACCAGTTCGGTGATGACTTCGCCGACTGCACCGAGGCAGACGACGAGAGGGACTGCATACAACGAGGTCAGCGGAAACAAAGACACACAATGTTTGTTCGTACCCTTTTCGCTGAAAATGTATTATCTAGTGTATACTTTGACAATGGACTGAACAGCAGTCAAGCTCAACATTCGCAATTTGTGTACTAGGCTAAAATATTCGCCAGCAACCCTGTTCCATGTTGACATTTTCGGACGAAATGTTCTCCTGCACTTCTCAGGCGAGTATTGATACAACCCATTAGGTGAATTGATGCAAATATATAATATTCATTAATTAAATTACCTTGTATACGAATACATACCCATAAGACATATTTATAACCACGCCCTTTCAAGTATATGTCAATCGCCTTTGATGGCAGGTAAATGTGCTGACATTTTAAGCTTAAAATGTCATCAATCTACTAACCGAATTGGAACCTCCACATATTAGCATGCACTTATTGCAAATTGTATCGTTCCGTGTGAGTAAGGAGACGGGTATGGAGACCGGTATGGAGACGGGTATGGAGACGGGTATAGAGACGGGAGACGGGTATGGGAACGGGTATGGGGACGGGTATGGAGACGGGTATGGAGACGAAAGACGGGTATGGAAACGGGTATGGAGACGGGTATGGAGACGGGTATAGAGACGGGAGACGGGTATGGGAACGGGTATGGGGACGGGTATGGAGACGGGTATGGAGACGAAAGACGGGTATGGAGACGGGTATGGAGACGGGTATGGAGACGAAAGACGGGTATGGAGACGGGTATGGAGACGGGTATGGAGACGGGTATAGAGACGGGTATAGAGACGGGAGACGGGTATGGAGACAGGTATGGAGACGGGAGACGGGTATGGAGACGGGAGACGGGTATGGGGACGGGAGACGGGTATGGAGACGGGTATGGAGACGGGAGACGGGTATGGAGACGGGAGACGGGTATGGAGACGGGAGACGGGTATGGAGACGGGTGTGGAGACAAGAGATGGGTATGGATACGGGTATGGAGACAGGAGACGGGTATGAAGACGGGAGACGGGTATGGAGACGGGTATGGAGACGGGTATGGAGACGGGAGACGGGTATGGAGACGGGAGACGGGTATAGAGATGGGTATGTGAAGACGGGCCTGGCGACGGGAGACGGGTATGGAGACGGATATGGAGACGGGAGACGGGTATGGAGACGGGAGACGGGTATGGAGACGGGGGACGGGTTTGGAGACGGGTATGGATACGGGAGACGGGAGACGGGTATGAAGACGGTTACGGAGACAGGAGACGGGTATGGAGACGGGTATGGAGACGGGTATGGAGACGGGAGACTGGTATGGAGACGGGAGACGGGTATGGAGACGGGTATGGATACGGGAGACGGGTATGTGGACGGGAGACGGGTATGGAGACGGGTATGGAGACGTGAGACGGGTATGGAGACGGGTATGGAGACGGGAGACGGGTATGGAGACGGGTATGGAGACGGGAGACGGGTATGGAGACGGGAGACGGGTATGGAGACGGGAGACGGGTATGGAGACGGGAGACGGGTATGGAGACGGGTATGGAGACGGGAGACGGGTATGGAGACGGGTATGGAGACAGGAGACGGGTATGGAGACGGGTATGGAGACAGGAGACGGGTATGAAGACGGGAGACGGGAATGGAGACGGGTATGGAGACGTGAATGGGGACGGGAGACGGGTATGGAGACGGGAGATGGGCATGGAGACGGGAGACGGGTATGGAGATGGGAAACGGGTATGGAGACGGGAGACGGGTATGGAGACGGGTATGGAGACGGGAGACGGGTATAGAGACGGGTATGGATAGGGGAGACGGGTATGGATACGGGAGACGGGTATGGAGACGGGAGACGGGTATGGAGACGGGAGACGGGTATGGAGGCGGGAGACGGGTATGGAGACGGGTATGGAGACGGGAGACGGGTATGGATACGGGAGACGGGTATGGAGACGGGAGACGGGTATGGAGACGGGAGACGGGTATGGAGACGGGAGACGGGTGTGGAGACGGGAGACGGGTATGGACACGGGAGACGGGTATGGAGACGGGAGACGGGTATGGAGACGGGTATGGAGACGGGAGACGGGTATGGAGACGGGAGACGGGTATGGAGACGGGAGACGGGTATGGAGACGGGAGACGGGTATGGAGACGGATATGGAGACGGGAGACGGATATGGAGACGGGTATGGAGACGGGTATGGAGACGGGTATGGAGACGGGTATGGAGATGGGAGACGGGTATGGAGACGAGAGATGGGTATGGAGACGGGCCTGCACTAAAGGCCTTCGTCTGTATCTGGGACCTCTGGACTAAAATTCAGTGACTTCGATAGTGGTTAAATTCAGTGACCTCGATGGTGGTTAAATTCAGTGACCTCGATGGTGGTTAAATCAGTGACCTCGATGGTGGTTAAATTCAGTGACCTCGATGGTGGTTAATTCAGTGACCTCGATGGTGGTTAATTCAGTGACCTCGATGGTGGTTAATTCAGTGACCTCGATGGTGGTTAATTCAGTGACCTCGATGGTGGTTAATTCAGTGACCTCGATGATGGTTAAATCAGTGACCTCGATGGTGGTTAAATTCAGTGACCTCGATGGTGGTTAATTCAGTGACCTCGATGGTGGTTAATTCAGTGACCTCGATGGTGGTTAATTCAGTGACCTCGATGGTGGTTAATTCAGTGACCTCGATGGTGGTTAATTCAGTGACCTCGATGGTGGTTAATTCAGTGACCTCGATGGTGGTTAATTCAGTGACCTCGATGATGGTTAAATCAGTGACCTCGATGGTGGTTAAATTCAGTGACCTCGATGGTGGTTAATTCAGTGACCTCGGTGGTGGTTAAATTCAGTGACCTCGATGGTGGTTAATTCAGTGACCTCGATGGGGGTTAATTCAGTGACCTCTATGGGGGTTACAAGCCGGCTTTATACCACTCTCTCGGCGAAATAAACCAATGTCAGTCGCTATAGTTAGTCGCTACATCAAACCAAATAACCCGCAGCGCTGGAGATTTGTGACCGAAAGCCGCTCGAGGCATGTTCGCGATGTCTTCGACTTGCAGCAACTTGCAAACTTCAGAGTGTAGCTTTGTACCGCGGTCACCTGTGTGCCGTTTGGGTGTCAGCTGTTGAATTTGTGTCCATATGGCCGTGATTGATGATTGATGTCCATATGGCCGTGAGTGAGTTTAGTTTATGGACTGTATTCCAGGTGCGGAGTTTGCGTCGGCGTCCTCGTCAGCGGAACATCAGTCGTGACCTGCTGTGACCTGCCGTGCCGTGCCGTGACGTGCCGTGACGTGACGTGACGTGCCGTGACGTGACGTGACGTGACGTGACGTGACGTGACGTGCCGTGACGTGCCGTGACGTGCCGTGACGTGCCATGCCGTGCCGTGACGTGCCGTGACGTGCCGTGACGTGCCGTAACGTGCCGTGACGTTCCGTAACGTGCCGTGACCTGCCGTGACCTGCCGTGACGTGCCGTGACCTGCCGTGACGTGCCGTGACGTGCCGTGACGTGCCGTGACCTGCCGTGACGTGCCGTGACCTGCCGTGACCTGCTGTGACGTGCCGTGACCTGCCGTGACCTGCCGTGACGTGCCGTGACCTGCCGTGACGTGCCGTGACGTGCCGTGACGTGCCGTCACGTGCCGGAGGAAGGCTGAATCGGACACGATCAGCTATGTGATGTCGTCTCATTCTATCGAGTACACGAGGACATGTTCCACTGCCAACATTATCTGCTGCTGCGAGCTAGTTGTACTCGGGTGATAGTTATTCCCTTCCCTGACCAGTTGTATACACCGCTGGACAGTGTTTGTACATGCAGGTGACATACCTGCACCAGCGCGTTGTTAATCGGAGATTAGGATGAAATACTGGTGAATGGTGATGTAGCATAAGTGACAAATGAGGTGCAATTTAAACGAATGCTTTATGTCGACACATGTGATATTAAAAAAAACCTCTAACATATCACGATGATATTGGAGATTGGAGACATATATTCGTGTCAAGCACTGATGTCCTGTTTTATTCTGTCGTCATACCATCGTTACGAAGTTATGCTGTGATCGTGAAGTATTTGAGGAGGCACCAAACACCCACAAATAGCATCACAGTTGTCACGAATGTCACATTAAAATAATTCGTTAAAGGGAATGTGCCTACTGTTTTGGAATGTCAAAAATATTTTGCATGCGGTAAGTAGCTATTTGTTTGATTGTTGGATACGATAAAAATTCACATCTGGAGCCTCTAGTTGAATTTTCACTTATATTGGTTTTTGCTTATGATTTGTTTCGATATCTATAAAACGATCGCCTTCGCCACTATAGTGATGTTATGAAAAACAGCGCACATAAGACAATGCAATTACGGTCACATCATATAGGGGCAAGTTTTGCACTGCATGTTCTCGCGTAGCTCTACATCGATATCTTCGGCAAACAATGGCCGTCAAGCGTTGTGATCAGGGGGACAGGCGGTACTGTTTGGCTGCTGCTATCAGCGCGCACGAGCTGTTTGTCGAATTGCATTGGCCGGCGCTAACGATATGCTAGCAGTGTAATCGATAGTTGCAGTGTTTTTAGTAGCGGAAGCCTCTGAAGTCTACCTGATAGCTTTTTGCTCCCAGCAAGTTCCTGGAGTCTTTGGAATATATCAGCAACTAGGGTGAATCTGGAGAAATGAAGTCATGGTTCAATTCAGAAAATTATGTCCTATAGACATAATTTTCAATATTGTCTATAGGACTATGTCTATTCAAACCAGTATCAATAACCCCAAATAAGCGATGTGAGTAGGCATTAGGCACACTCCCTTTGAACAGGTCACAATCATCTTTGAAACCAATTGAGCTCACTTTTCACATTCATCAAGGAAAGGTGTTCGTTTCATTCCTAAATATATTAAAGTTACAAGTAAGCCAGGGGGATTCGCATAGGCAATTGTGTGCCGGCTGTGGCTAGTAGCGGGACCATTGTCGACTACACAGGCACAAAACAAGACTTGACGGACTGCGGAGCGCAGCCGTTTCCCATCGTGTGTGCCGAGCGCAGTGTGTGGGACGCCAGTGGAGAGAGGGGGAGGGGAGGGTGGCGTGTCTCCGGGTCGTCCCGACCTGCCGCCGTCTCCCTCGAGCAGAGCGTGGGACGCCAGTGGAGAGAGGGGGAGGGGTGGGGTGGGGCGTTTGGCGTGTCTCCGGGTCGTCCCGGCCTGTCGTCGTCTCCCTCGAGCAGAGCGTGGGACGCCAGTGGAGAGAGGGGGAGGGGTGGGGTGGGGCGTTTGGCGTGTCTCCGGGTCGTCCCGGCCTGTCGCCGTCTCCCTCGACGCCACACGACAGGAGTAATCAGCCACCAGATCGACCCACTGGGGATGCACATGTCGCTGACCATTAGTGGGCCATAATCGGTCGCTAACTGCGCCAAAACATATGACGCAGTGAATGATCGCGAAGTGGAAGGGCGGAGATGGTCAATTTGAAACATTTCCTGGACAGTAATTCACTTAGCTAGTCTTGATGTGAGCTAAAGTATAATTAATGTTGTTATATGACATAATATTCGTGTGTCAAAGGGAATGTTCGAAATAAACTCAGCTCCTAATTCGCAAACAGATTTAGCCAGAAAGGTTGTACTCCTGTGCTGCCGTCCTGTGCCGCTGTGCTGCTGTACTCCTGTGTTGCCGTGCTGTGCTGCTGCTGTGCTGCTGTACTCATGTGCTGCCGTACTGTGCTGCTGCTGTGCTGCTGTACTCCTGTGCTGCCGTCCTGTGCTGCAGCTGCTGTACTCCTGTGCTGCCGTACTGTGCCGCTGTGCTGCTGTACTCCTGTGCTGTCGTCATGTGCTGCTGCTGTGCTGCTGTACTCCTGTGCTGCCGTACTGTGCCGCTGTGCTGCTGTACTCCTGTGATGTCGTCCTGTGCTGATGCTGTGCTGCTGTACTCATGTGCTGCCGTCCTGTGCTGCTGCTGTGCTACTGTACTCCTGTGCTGCCGTCCTGTGCTGCTGCTGTGCTGCTGTACTCCTGTGCTGCCGTACTGTGCCGCTGTGCTGCTGTACTCCTGTGCTGCCGTCCTGTGCCGCTGTGCTGCTGTACTCCTGTGCTGCCGTCCTGTACCGCTGTGCTGCCGTCCTGTGCCGCTATGCCGCTGTACTCCTGTGCTGCCGTCCTGTGCCGCTGTGATGCTGTGCTGCTGTGCTGCTGTACTCCTGTGCTGCCGTACTGTGCCGCTTTGCTGCTGTATTCCTGTGCTGCCGTACTGTGCTGCTGTACTCCTGTGCTGCCGTCCTGTGCCGCTGTGCTGCTGTATTCCTGTGCTGCCGTCCTGTGCTGCTGTACTCCTGTGCTGCCGTCCTGTGCCGCTGTGCTGCTGTACTCCTGTGCTGCCGTACTGTGCCGCTGTGCTGCTGTACTCCTGTGCTGCCGTCCTGTGCCGCTGTGCTGCTGTACTCATGTGCTGCCGTCTTGTGCTGCTGCTGTGCTGCTGCACTCCTGTGCTGCCGTCCTGTGCTGCTGCTGTGCTGCTGTACTCCTGTGCTGCCGTACTGTGCTGCTGCTGTGCTGCTGCGTGATGTGCTGTTGAGGCCGGATCCCGGGGGTTTACGTCAGGCGCCGTCAGTCCCAGCCAGTAATGGTTCCACCACCTAATGAATGGCGGATCCCGCGAACACACGGCAGGGGCGCAGCCAGGGGGAGGGGGCACAGGGGGCACGTACCCCCCCCCCCCCCCCCCATTGGTCCGAGGGGCCCGGAGGGCCCCTCGGCCCCTCAAGCCCCTCAGCTCATATGGAAGCGGCGGGGCGGCCGAAGGGCCCAAAACTTACCAGGCTTACCAGGCTTAAGAGAGCCCTTGTTCGGACTTATGGGCCCTGGGAGCCCTCGGTCGGCCTGGGGGTGCCCTCGGTTGCCCAAAGGGGCCCTTGTTAGGCTATTGGGGTCCGCGGTCGGCCTAAGGCTCTTGGTTAGCCTGAGGAGCCCTCAGTCGGCCTGAAGGAGCCCTTGCTAGGCTTAAGAGGGCCCCCGGTCGGCCTGAGAGACCCAGCCGGCCTAAGGGGGCCCTCGGCTGGCCTAAGAAGGTCATAGGTCGTCCTGAGGGGCATATGTTGGTCGGCCTGAGGGGCCCTCGGTCAGCACCTGGTCATGGTAATCCCTGATAGACACTGGGTGCCTTCGGGGCCCTGCCTCGTCGGGGGGTCAAATGGCTACTGCCTTAGCCTGGTTCTGGCTCCCAGCCTGGTTCTGGAGTGTATGATCGCCACTGGGGGTCCTGTCTAGCGCCTGAATAACCTGTACTGACCCCTAATCGCCACTGGAGCACCTGATTGACCTCAGGGTTTATACTCGCCTTTTACTGTGAACGGCAGACTGCTTGGGCACTGGCGGATCCAGCCGTCGCGTGTGTGTGTGTGGGGGGGGGGGGGCAAATCGGTGGGAGGCACTGGCGGAGTCAGCCTCTCTCTCCGTGGGGCATCTTTTTGTGGCAAAAAGGTACCCCCATGTTTTTCCCTCCGCGGATTTGAGCCGATCACCTTATTTTGGTATTCGAGCTTAAGAAATTCACTTTTCAAATTCACAAAATTTATTTGGTGGATTTATTCCGAGAGAAAAACAAAATCCGTTTATTTTTATTTTGGGGTTCAAAAACCCATAATTTGAAAATCCGAGATAGCCATTTTGAAGAGAATGTCATTGCCCTGCTTTTGACGTTTTTTATTTACAATTTGCTTCACAATTCTATTTTCTACGATTTTCAAACCTTTATCGTTTTTCCACCAAAAATGGCATGACGTCATTAAAACGTTATTATCTCCCACAATTCTACATCAATTTAATTGAAAGCTGGTGAGAAGACTTAGACGTGATGCAGGATAAGGTACTGAAATGACATTCTCTTCACGTTCATATATCAACCTAGGTACTTACCTACCTATAGTTTGTTTTATTTTGATTGCACAATTGCCATTGGGACCTTCGTGAGAATCACACGTGAACTTTGTACACACCGCTGTCAACGCACGTAGCTAAGGGAGCGGTGGGTGCGGCCGCACCCCCTGGAGGCCAGGAGGGCCCTTTTCGGCGGCGGAGGACCCTTTTTGGGCGCGCGCAGCGCGCCGAAAAGGGCCGACGAGACCGCGCGAAGCGCGGCATCATGGGCTCTTTATCACGCGAAGCGTGGTATTTGGAGAGTTTAGAGCACTTCAGAGGCTCTTTAGGGCCACCAGAACCCACTCTGAAAGACCAGAGGGCCCCTTGGACGTTCAAAAGAGCCCTGTGCATGTCAAAGGGGCCCCTGGCCAGACCGAACGGACCCCTGAGCGGGTCCGAGGGCCACTGAACACGTCGAATGGGCCCCTAGCAGATGGGCCCCTGGGCAGGTCGAGAGACCCCTGAGCATGTCGGCAGGGTGACAAAGCAGCCAGCTCAGTCCCTTGCCAGGTCATAAGGGCCCCTGAACAGGTTGGAGGACCCTTGGACAGACCCCAGAGGGCCCCTGGGAAGTTGAAAGGGCCCCTGTGCAGGTCAGAGGGGCCCCTGACCATATCGAAAGGTCCCTCTAGGTGGGTCAGGATGGCCCCTGGACATGCCGAATGGGCCCCTAGTCAGCACGGAGGGGACCCCAGGGCAGGTTGGAGGGCCCTCGGAGCATATCACAAGGCGACAAAGCAGCCTGCGCAGTCCCTTGCCAGGTCAGAAGGGCCCCTTAGAAGACTGGAGGGCCCCTGGACAGACCAGAGGGGCCCTGTAAAGTTCAAAATGCCCCTATGCAGATCGGAGTGGCCCCTGACCAGACCGAAAGGGCACCTGGGCGGGTAAAAAGAGCCTCGGAACATGCCCAATGGCCCCTAGCCATCACGGAGGGGCCCCAGGGCAGGTAGGAGGGCCCCCTGAGCATGTTGGCAGGGCGGCAAAGCAGCCAGCGCAGTCCGACCAGAAGTGTCGCTGGGCAGATCATAGGGGCTCCTGGGCAAGTCAGAAGGTTTCCTGGCTAAGCCCCTGGGCCGGTCGGAAGGGCCCTTCAACATGCCGGATGAGTTCCTAGCCATACTGGAGAGGCCCCTGGGCAGGTCCGAGGGGCCCCTGAGCATGTCGGCAGGGTGACAAAGCAGCCAGTTCAGTCCCTGGCCAGGTCGGAAGGACCTCTGAACAGGCCGAATGGGCCCCTTGACACACAAGAAGGCCAGAGGAGTCCCTGGTCAGACCGGAAGGGCCCAAAGCACGTAGAGATCCCAGATGAAGATTAAATACAAAGAGGACTTACTCCACAATACAAATATTAAAATCGGAGCTTTCGGGTATATTGTAACACCCTTCGTCAGCGATTAAGTGGCATTCGGTAACAGGACATTGCTCGTCTTTAAGATGATGATTTGTATTGTAGAGTAAGCCCTCTTTGTATTTAATATATATCACATTATCACCCAGTCCACATCATGTCTTTTCGCGGATGCCAGATGAGTCCCTGAACAGGTCAAAAGGGCGTTGTAAAGGTCGGAGGTGCCCCTAGACGATCTGAAGGGACCCTGGACCTTTCAACAGTAAGAATCCAGTTGTCCAGGGAATAAACCTCAAACTTTTTGCGCCGCTCTGTGACGCAATTTAACTACAAATTAAATTATATGCAGGTTAGATAACAAAAACCTTAACAAGATAACAAAAACCAAAAACAAAAGTTTAGGGCAAGTTTCTCGGCGCATTTATGTGTTATGTTGCTGCTTTCCTATATAATTGGGCAAAATAGTTCACTTAAACATTTTTCTAACGAACTTTTAAACGCACAATAACATTTTTAGAGGTCCGCACCATAAGCAATGTGACGCATTGATGAGAATGCATATGATGTAGTGTGCATAGTGTGATGTAGTGTGATGAGAAGGCAGAAGACTCCAAATTTTAGCGCCGCGGAAGGGTTCCAGCTCTTGAGCTTAAAACAAAATATTGCAAGTTGGTATAGCTGATTCCAAATTGGTGTCGGTGGTTCCAAAGTTGATATGGCAGTTTGCTAACTCCAGGTCCTAAAAGTTGGCATGGCCCATGCCATACCTGTCATACTGCATTTGCCATCCTTGTAACGTGTTTTTTCACCCGTTTTGTTTTGACCTTTCAACGTTTGGGAAGGGACCCTTTCAGCGCTCGGAAAGGTGGCCCTTTCGAGGCGCCGCACCCCCTTGGACGAAATCCTGGCTACGTGCCTGCCGCTGTCACGCGTCCCCCGAAAAGTTATTTCCACAAAAGCAAAGCGTCATTTTTGACAACCATTTGCTCCGAAATAGAGTGTAGATTGGATTTCAAATTGATACCATATGAAGTATTATTCCTACATGTAACAAAAAACGTTTGTTCGAGCTTCAATTCCGACTGGCAGCTTGCTGGCCCCATTTTCGCGTCCAGTTGAACTTTTTAAGCCCTTATTTGATGGTAAGAGCCGTGTTTTCCAAGATCTTCCCAGTTTTTCACTGTGGATAGCTGGATTTTGACTGCTGCAAAGTCAATTTTTACGATAAATTGTTAACTTGTTTTCTTTTGGGGGGGGGGGGCAAAAGACATGTTGCTCCCCCCCCCCCCCCCCCTTCCTCCCCCTCCCCCTTCCAGGCTATTGCGGGGGGAATCAAGGGCGGATCCAGAATGGGTGGTTTGGGTCAGTTTGGGGTGGGGGTGGGGAAATCCTAAAAAGTCTCACACAATTCTGAAAACTCATCGGATTTCACTTGCTTGTACATCGATAACTGATTTAAAACAAACTTTCCTTAGTAAAAGTTGCTTATATGATATATTATCTCAGGAAATGTGTCAAATTTGCGCCGATTTTAGGTGGTTGGGGGGGGGGCATGGCCTCCCCCCCCCCACACACACACACACACCTGGATCCGCCAGTGCGCTTGGGACCCTAATTTTCGGCGATAACTTTTGAATGCATCAACTGGTATGAAGAAATGTATCGCAATGGACGTTTCAGGCCCTGCGCTAATTTGTATTATACAAGTGTCACACGAAAGTTTAGGGCGCTTCCCATTCACTCGTAATATTAAACACAATACGAGCTCGGATAGAGGCTAACGTCCGGTCGCTCTGTAGTCCCGCCCTTGACTCCGCCTACCACTTGCAACCGACCAGTCACTGATCGGGCAGCGCCGGTACAAGGTACATTGAATTTCGTTTCGTATTGCATTTTTATGGTGAACATTCCCTTGGTTAAGTTGCTTAATTATTCTTTTAAAATCAGGGAATGTGTCAATTTGTGGCCGATTTCGGGGAGTTTGGGGCATGACCTCTTTGCCCCCCCCCCCCTCGCCACCTGCTGGATCTGCCAGTGGCCTTTAACCCGCGCGGCGCTGAGGGGGGTAAATTTTACCCCTCCTCCCGGATGTTCTCAATAACTTGAAAACTATGACCAATATCGAAGTGAAACGTACCTTATGGTGTATCAATTCTACATCTTCTGTTAAAATTGTATTGAAATTTTTGAAAAATGTTGGAAGATAATGACGTTTTAATGACGTCATGTCATGTCATTTTTGGTGAGAAAAAAAACGATAAATGTTGGGAAAATCGTAAGAATAAGTAACTCATGACGTCTTCTGTATCAGACTACGTACTTATCAGTCAATCTACGCATGGGGTCTGTTCAACATGGGCTGTCCGACGTGTTTTTGCGATCATTTAGGGTCCCTGCAAAATATAGAGGCCTAAATCCGCCGAGGAGATACCATTTCGCGTTTTTGTTTTTTTGGGGGGCCTTTGGCCGAGGGGCCCCCTGGAGATGACGTCCCTCCCCCCCCCCCCCCCCCCCTTGCCGAAGGTCTGTCTGCGCCCCTGGCACACGGGGTATTGAGTTGGGACCACAGCGCCCCCCGGGACGCCGTCTCCTCTGACATGTCGACAATAGTCCCACGCTGCATCTCACCACCTCACGACTGAGCACTGATCGCTGCACCTTCCGTCGCTCGTCCCCACGGGCACCACACTGGGCAGGCGTGCTTCTCGATCACTTCACATTACTATGCATCGAGTTGTTGAATCAACCCTCCCTGTGGGATATTTACCAAAATCCGTCAAGACTTTCGTGTATATATGCCAATGTTTTGTCATCCTTTTTTTCTCGGTCCGAATGCACGTAGAAGATCGAAGTAACCACCAACCGTCATTATTTTAATGTCCCAACCAAATACGGAAAATAACGCCACAAGTCAAAGCACTGTGCATTTCTCGCCCGCAACTCTCAGGTGCCGTCCTACCTCTCACCGTCCGTGACCCATCTCAGGTCACCAGCGCGCTGACCCCGTGATTAAGGTGACCTTGACCCGCACGGACACAAATCCCCGGCACGACAACTACATTAAATAAACACAACATTGCGTGCGTCAAGAGCGAATAGGCAGAACAAAAACAACTGAGCAAACAAGAACGAGGCAGATGAGGTCCCGTAAACGACTCATCCGGTATACATGGCATGCTGATTGCTGACCGTAACGAGAACTAGGCAAAAACAATGTCCGGAGTCCGACTCGACTATGCGCCCTTCGCGACAGTCCACAGAATACATCACAAGACACCTCTAGGCGCCACACGATACCACATGGCACACCATAGAACCACACGGCACCACAGTACATCACATGTTGCCACACGGCACCACACAGCGCGACCAGTTACCTCACGACACCTCACGACACCACACGGCACCACACTACATCACATGTTGCCACACGGCACCACACAGCGCGGCCAGTTAACCTCACGACACCTCGCGACACCACACGGCACACACTACATCACATGTTGCCACACGGCACCACACAGCGGCGGCCAGTTACCCTCGCGACACTCGCGAACCACACGGCACCACACTACATCACATGTTGCCACACGGCACCACACAGCGCGACCAGTTACCTCACGACACCTCGCGAACCCACACGGCACCTCACCACACTACATCACATGTTGCCACACGGCACCACACCAGCGCGAACCAGTTACCTCACGACACCTCGCGAAACCACACGGCACCACACTACATCACATGTTGCCACACGGCACCACACAGCGCGGCCAGTTACCTCACGACACCTCCGCGAACCACACGGCACCACACTACATCACATGTTGGCCACACGGCACCACACAGCGCGGCCAGTTACCTCCGCGACACCTCGCGAACCACACGGCCACCACACTACATCACATGTTGCCACACGGCACCACACAGCGCGGCCAGTTACCTCGCGACACCTCGCGAACCACACGGCACCACACTACATCACATGTTGCCACACGGCACCACACAGCGCGGCCAGTTACCTCGCGGACACCTCGCGAACCACACGGCACCACACTACATCACATGTTTGCCACACACGGCACCACACAGCGCGGCCAGTTACCTCACGACACCTCCGCGACACCACACGGCACCACAGTACATCACATGTTGCCACACGGCACCACACAGCGCGGCCAGTTACCTCACGACACCTCACGACACCAGCATGGCAGCAGGAGGCGTGACTGTCAGTCCCACTGTCCACTGTCATCGCACACTGCGTGCTACCGAAGGAACCTGTATATCACACCGACCAGCAGCGCGAACACCAGACACAGGATCACCACGGTGATGAGCTTAGGCGAACAGGTTCATATGCGCCTCGGCTTCACTGAAGTGACTGCGTCGCCTATGTCGCACCTCCTTGCCGGCCAGCGTGGGGAACGCCAGTCTCTGAGTGAGTGTCAGCCGTCCGGCGGTGGCCGGGGCCGACCACGAATCGTCTCCACCACCGCAGCCTCCGCCGCCCCCGCCGCAACCGGCGCAGACACCGCCGCATCTGCCGGATCTCTTGGCGAAGAAGACAGAGTGTCGCGCGGACGTGAGAGAGAGGGACCTCGCTGAGTCGTGAGAGCGTGGAGGACCGCCGCGGACTGCGGAACCCGCCACCCCTATCAGCCGGCTGGCCGTCGAGGACGAGGCCGAGGAACAGGCGCGAGGCGCGGCCTAGAGCGACGCGACCCGGCGAGCACGAACGCGAGCCTGCCGCGGCTGCAGTGGCCTGCACACACTGCAGGAACGCTGCGACAGCTCCGAGCTGCGCCGGCGAGCCAGCAGCAGGAGACACCGAGCTGCACACGGAGCTTCGAGCCGAGCTGCGAGCAGAACGCGCAGGCTGCTGGAGCTCTTGCGGCGAGGCGCGGCGAGAGGGTCGAGCCGCGAACCGGAGGACCGCCGGCGGAGACGAGCAGGCAGGCAGACAGTCCGGCTCGAGGGGGATGGTGGTGGGGTAGTGGCGGTCGGAGTGGTCGGAGTGGAGGGGCGTGGCGAGGTCATCACCCGGCAGACGGAGGTCGCCGTCAGGGGTCAGCCACACCTTAACGGCCGGCAGGCGGCACTTCATCGCTGTCATCAGAGGAGGCCATCAGATGATGTCAGATGATGTCACGTCGGATGGTTTGGACATGTTCAGTGCAGTGGCAGCGGAACATGTCAAAACCAGGCGAAAAAGCGTTTCTTTGCGTCTGTGGGAGAATATGACGTAATTACAAGACAGTTTGGGGTGGGGATGGGGAAATCCTAAAAAGTCTCACACAATTTTGAAAGCTCATCGGATTTCACTTGCTTGTACATCAATAACTGATTTAAAGCCAACTTTCCTTAGTAAAAGTTGCTTATATGATATATTGTCTCAGGAAATGTGTCAAATTTGAGCCGATTTCAGGTGGTTGGGGGGCATGGCCTGGTCCCCCCCCCCCCCCACACACACACACACACCTGGATCCGCCAGTGCGCTTGGGACCCTAATTTTCGGCGATAACTTTTGAATGCATCAACTGGTATGAAGAAATCCCCACCCCACCCCAAACGTAATTCATGGTGAAGCAGGACTGAAAAGACGATTCTTAGTTGAAAACAAAATAGTTTTAACCCTCGCCCGGGTAGAGGGTGGATGCCATCCCCTCGGTTTTTCGGGAATAACTCGCGTAGTTATCAACTGATTGCGATGCAACTTTCAATACCCTACTTTTGAACAATTTGACACATACTCTGATTTTTTTAAACTTCTACCCCACATGACCCAAGACCTATGACCTGTTTCTCAAGGTCATGTCAGGGGCAACTAGCGCCACGTAGTATCGATGCTTGTAAATTGTGCAGTTTCCGAGTGTTTGTTGTTCAGGAGCATATGCACAGGTACCTGTTACCAGGTGACATTTATGGTTTCCACCGAGATCGTGACCTCCGATTTGGCCTCTTTTTTGGCCTCTGGCAGTTTCTAGGGCATTTTGTGACGCTGATTTCAAATTTGACATCCATTTTGCGTTATTTTATGTTCCACTGGGGTCATGCTCTTTCACAGGTCAAACGAGGTAACTGACCTCGGATTACCTAAGATGACCTTTTTGGATT
>JAXIVJ010006486.1:0-66555 GCA_036785665.1 Chirona hameri
CCACTCCCACTCCTACTCCTACTCCTACTCCCACTCCCACTCCCACTCCCTCCACTCCCACTCCCACTCCCACTCCCACTCCCACTCCCACTCCCACCTCCCACTCCCACTCCATCCCACTCCCAACTCCACTCCAACTCCAACTCCAACTCCAACTCCAACTCCAACTCCAACTCCAACTCCAACTCCAACTCCAACTCCAACTCCAACTCCAACTCCAACTCCACTCCAACTCTCCGCTCCACCGGGACTAGAACGGCCGAGCACCGAAACATCCAGGCACATCCAGCTCGACAACACACCGCCTGAAGTGGACGGCGACTCGACCTTGTCGCCCCTGTCCACTGCCCAGTCGTGCTTAATCGGTGCGACCGCCCGTCCAGCCGTCATGCCGACTCCGCCCTGCCACTGGCTGCCACCGCCCGACGGGAGAAGGCTTATCGGTCCCCACCACCGCTGCCACCGCGGCCTATCGGTCCCCACACCCGCTGCCACGCGGCCTATCGGTCCCCACACCGCTGCCACCGCGGCCTATCGGTCCCCCACACCGCTGCCACCGCGGCCTATCGGTCCCCACACCGCTGCCACCGCGGCCTATCGGTCCCCACACCGCTGCCACCGCGGCCTATCGGTCCCCACACCGCTGCCACCGCGGCCTATCGGTCCCCACACCGCTGCCACCGCGGCCTATCGGTCCCCACACCGCTGCCACCGCGGCCTATCGGTCCCCACACCGCTGCCACCGCGGCCTATCGGTCCCCACACCGCTGCCACCGCGGCCTCTCGGTCCCCACACCGCTGCCGCTGGCCGCGTCACCAGTCCCGTGTGTTTATGCAATATGCATGCGCTTTTCATCGGTCAATCCGTCAATCAGCCGGGCGCGCCTGCTGCCGGGCTTTAGTGGTGACTGCGGATCAGCGGCGGAACGTGCATTACGGAGATCTTACTGTGTCGCCGGAACGTGGCACAGACCGAGCTTTACTGGTGACTGAGGGTAGGCGGTGGGGCGTGGGTCTCACAGGCTGGACACCTTAGTAGTGACTGGCAGCGGCGGAACTTCATCCCACAGCGTCGCAGTGTCATGGCTGAGGCCAGGAGCTGGCTCATTGAGTCGCCTGGGAGACGCGTGTCTCTCCAGTGGTGACTGGCAGCGGCGGAACTTCATCCCACAGCGTCGCGCAGTGTCATGTCTGAGGCCAGGAGCTGGCTCATGGAGTCGCCTGGGAGACGCGTGTCTCTCCAGTGGTGACTGGCAGCGGCGGAACTTCATCCCACAGCGTCGCGCAGTGTCATGTCTGAGGCCAGGAGCTGGCTCATGGAGTCGCCTGGGAGACGCGTGTCTCCAGTGTCCGCTGACCCAGACTCTCGAATCAGTCTGATGGAGTTGTCTGGGAGACGCGAGTCTCTCCAGTGTCCGCTGACCCAGATTCTCGAATCAGTCTGATGGAGTCACCTGGGAGACACGAGTCTCTCCAGTGTCCGCTGACCCAGACTCTCGAATCAGTCTGATGGAGTCGCCTGGGAGACGCGAGTCTCTCCGGTGTCCGCTGACCCAGACTCTCGAATCAGTCTGATGGAGTCGTCTGGGAGACTCGAGTCTCTCCGGTGTCCGCTGACCCAGACTCTCGAATCAGTCTGATGGAGTCGCCTGGGAGACGCGAGTCTCTCCAGTGTCCGCTGACCCAGACTCTCGAATCAGTCTGATGGAGTCGCCTGGGAGATGCGAGTCTCTCCAGTGTCCGCTGACCCAGACTCTCGAATCTCGAATCAGTCTGTTGACTCAGTCCGGCGAGTCAGATGGGAGATTCAGTCTCACAAGTCAGCATATCGAGTCAGCCTGTTTAGTCAGTTTCGGCGGCGAGTCAGTTTCAACCCCGAGGCGATCAGTCGGAGTCAGTTGGCCGGATTTTGTCTCGGAGTCGGTTAGCGAGAAGACGTACGAGCGTCAGCTCGCCGCAGATACCACTTTCGTCGAGCAGAGGACAGACACGGCATGCTCTGCTGCAAATCACTAGCCAGTGACACGCCTAAATCACAAGTCAGTGACATGCCTAAATCACTAGCCAGTGACACGCCTAAATCACAAGTCAGTGACATGCCTAAATCACTAGCCAGTGACACGCCTAAATCACAAGTCAGTGACATGCCTAAATCACTAGCCAGTGACACGCCTAAATCACAAGTCAGTGACATGCCTAAATCACTAGCCAGTGACACGCCTAAATCACAAGTCAGTGACATGCCTAAATCACTAGCCAGTGAACACGCCTAAATCACAAGTCAGTGGCATGCCTAAATCACTAGCCAGTGACACGCCTAAATCACAAGTCAGTGACATGCCTAAATCACTAGCCAGTGACACGCCTAAATCACAAGTCAGTGACATGCCTAAATCACTAGCCAGTGACACGCCTAAATCACAAGTCAGTGACATGCCTAAATCACTAGCCAGTGACACGCCTAAATCACAAGTCAGTGACATGACTAAATCACTAGCCAGTGACACGCCTAAATCACAAGTCAGTGACATGCCTAAATCACTAGCCCAGTGACACGCCTAAATCACAAGTCAGTGACATGACTAAATCACTAGCCAGTGACACGCCTAAATCACAAGTCAGTGACATGACTAAATCACTAGCCAGTGACACGCCTAAATCACAAGTCAGTGACATGCCTAAATCACTAGCCAGTGACACGCCTAAATCACAAGTCAGTGACATGCCTAAATCACTAGCCAGTGTCACGCCTAAATCACAAGTCAGTGACATGACTAAATCACTAGCCAGTGACACGCCTAAATCACAAGTCAGTGACATGCCTAAATCACTAGCCAGTGACACGCCTAAATCACAAGTCAGTGACATGCCTAAATCACTAGCCAGTGACACGCCTAAATCACAAGTCAGTGACATGCCTAAATCACTAGCCAGTGACACGCCTAAATCACAAGTCAGTGACATGCCTAAATCACTAGCCAGTGACACGCCTAAATCACAAGTCAGTGACATGCTAAATCACTAGCCAGTGACACGCCTAAATCACAAGTCAGTGACATGCCTAAATCACTAGCCAGTGACACGCCTAAATCACTAGTCAGTGACACGGTTTTCATCCGCCGGCGACGCCGCTGCCTGAGCGCCCCCCCCCCCCCCCCCCCCCCCGCACACCGCCGCCGGCTGCTCAACAGAGCCTGCGACAAAAACGGCCTGCCACCAGGCCGAGAGCCATTAACCCAGAGTCGGCGCCGCCACGGACCTTGAGAGGATGGCTGCAAAAAGGACCGAACGAGGCAGGACGAGGCGGACTGGAGCGGGGCGGGCGGGACGGACTGGAGCGGGGCGGGACGGGACGGACTGGTGCGGGACGGGCGGGACAAGGCGGACTAGAGCGGGGCGGGACGGGCCAGACTGGAGCGGGCGGGGACGGGACGGACTGGTGCGGGACGGGCGGGACAAGGCGGACTAGAGCGGGGCGGGACGGGATGGACTGGAGCGGGCGGGACGGGGCGGACGGGCCAGACTGGAGCGGCCACGGACTGGGACGGGGCGGGACGGGGCGGGACGGGGCGGGACGGGCGGGACGGGCGGGGACGGGTGGGACGGGAGGGACGGGCGGGACGAGAGGGACTGGGGCGGGCGGGACGGGGCGGACTGGAGCGGCCACGGACTGGGACGGGGCGGGACGGGATGGGGGACATCCGGTGAAGAGAGGGGTGGGCTCGAGCAGGGCTGGACAGCGTGAGGTGCGCGCGTGTATCGCACGTGACCGTGAGAGTCCAGCTGTGGCAGCAACAGGTTCCGGTCACCCGGGCTGCCCAGTCGCTGCCGAGTGCCAGTGGGCGGGCTGGCCGCAGGGGGAGACACCCACGTGACAGCATGGATAGAGAGGCGCTGGGGCAGGCCTCACAGATAGCCGAGAAGTCGGACATCAGCAGGACAGCACGGCTCGCCGGCCATCACGACCGCCAGGAGTCAACCGATCAGACCAGTTCACACGTCAAGATTCATAGAAACATTCAGGACGTCTGGACTGGATCAGGAAGCTGTATTACGCGCGCAGACTAGTGGGGGGAGCAGTGGGCGTGGTCTGAGACGATACCAGCGGACACGCCAAGGTCGGTCCGCACCGCGACCTGAGGCGACCAGAGCAACAGCGACCAGCAGCCGCCGCAGGCAACATCACAGGAAGCCGTCAATTATCTCCCGGTGTGGGACGAGAAGTGACGTAATGTTACCGTCAGGCAACACCCGACTTGACTCAGCTGGACAACCAAGTGAGGTATTACTACGTTCGGTAATGACCCGCTCAGTTCCGTGCCAAATATGGGCAGGCGAGTCTCCACGGGCGCTGGTTAGTCACACTCCGAACACAGCCACACATTAGTCATGATGCTTCAAGGCAGACCGACGTTGAATGCCTATATAATGTTATCAGCTGGCCAGATAAAATAAAAACCCAGCTGCACAACTGGTTATGCTTGTTTGAAGATTATGCCGATATCTGCAATACAAAAACCATGAATCAAGCTGAATTGCACGTCGCAATGCGTGATTGCGCGACACAATGTCGCCAATTATTTATCGTGACATTGATATCGTATCAAGTCATTAATCACGTAGGTCCATCTCACACCGCAAAACTGGCGAAAAATCTCCTCACCTCTATCGACCGACAAAGCAGGCGCCGACCGCAGCAAATGAAGCAAAAGTCGGTCCGACCGGTCGCTCCAGTCTGGACCCGGGGGGGGGGGGGGGGGGGAGAGGTGCTGTGGGCGGGGGGGGGGGGGCTGATTCGACCTGCTAATCCCGTCTGGACGGGGGAGGCGGGTGGTGATTCGCGATAACCGCGCGGCGCGAGCGGACTGGCGCCACGCACCTGCCGCACTGACGAGCCGCTCGGCCGGCCTGTCTGTCTGTCTGCCAGTCCAACGCTGCGGAGTCGGCGGCGTCTACGGCGTGTGACCTCGGCCGGACCACTCTCCCCAGCCGGCCGGTCAGCCGCGTGGCCGTCATGGGCAGGTGCGGAGCGGACCATGGCCCCGTCGCCAGCGCCAGGTGTACCCTCTCTCCCCGCCGCCGCCCCACTTGTTGCTATGGTAACAAGTGTTTGCGCGTGCGGCTGTGGCTGCGGCTGCGACCCCGGTGCTGCGCCCTTTCACGGCTCATTGACAGGGACGCGGCTCGACGTGGTAAGGCTGGGCTCCAACTGTGGATACCTATGGTCTACAACACGACAATCTAGCAGAGGGAGACATCGTCCCGGCTGAGCGGCGGTGGATGAGAGAAGTGACAGGACGGGGAGAGAACGGCTCTCCGTCACTGAGCTGCCCCGTCACCGGCGTCAGCTGGCGAGGCGGCACATCAAAGGCTTCGGCGCCGGCCGCTCTGTGTGTCGCTCGTCCCAGACCCGCGCCATGTGAGGAGATTATCACGTGCGCCACGTCTAGGCTGTCGGTAGTTTTACAAATGGAACGCCAGAAGGCTAAAATGACGCTCAGCGAGGAGCACTGACCCCGCCGCAACTCTTCCGACTTCACCTGTAAGTGTGTTTTTCGTCCATTGGTGATCCGTGTGAAGAAATAAATACATTAAAGAAATGCTACGGTCAAAACGTCGTCAGCATGTCTAATGTCTATCCTCTATACCTTGGAAAACCGCAGGACGCGCCAAATACAAACCGTGTTCCTACTTCCACGTACCCACCAACGAAGCGTGCAACGAACCACCAACTTTGTTTAGAAGCACGATGCACAAAGGGCCCGCTGCACACCTTACTGTCCATGGCCGAGCTCCGCAGTGATTTGTGGAGATAGCGGCCACCACCACAGAGGGTTGTCCGGCCGTATTTGGAGTAGCGTGCGGCACACCAGCCAGGGTGGCGGCGGCACGACTCCCAGGAATACGGAGGCTGCATTGCTGCATTGCTGCATTGCTGCCGGCCTGCACGTCACCTGGGCGAAGCAAGCAAGGAGCGAATCTCCAGCAAAACCCTTCCAATGACACATTCCTATTTTGGATAGGCCAGCAAATTTATTTGGATGGGCGGCAAGCGGGGTCTTCATGTGCAACAGGAACAACTCGTGCTAAATATTTGCCATTCAATCCAATCGCCTATGCCAACTCCTCATAACCAATCGCTCGCATTTGCTTTTAGGCTCCCTTTAGAAAGGCTTCTCCCATTTCCCTTCACAAAAAAACATGAACGCGAAACATTGAGCCGATGAGCGCACAGCCGCGCGTCACGGGCGCGTCACGGGCGCGTCATGGGCGCGTCATGGGCCGTGTTCTCCACCGTCTGTGAAACCCGACACCGTGCTGAAGAAATCCCTACATGTGTTCGGACGGTGCCCCCTGCGGTAAAAAGCGGTAGAGCGGCGCGGCGCCGGTGCCAGATGTTGGCGATTAACACGCCATTAGGCGCGGCGATTCCCGGTGATATTCGGCGGCGGCGGCGGCGACACCGCGCACGAGGAAGTGCGCTGACGCCCGTCGGTGTTCCGACTCCCCGGGCCGGGACAGCGGGGTGAGAGCGACGTGCTGCCTGCCACGTGTCCAGGTATACTATCACTCAGCGGGCCGGGACAGCGGGGTGAGAGCGACGTGCTGCCACGTGTCCAGGTATACTATCACTCAGACGCGCAGACGCACTCAGCAACCACTATAATGCCAAAGGACACATAATGCATTCGATGTGAAGACCGTTTTAATGTACTTGCAAATATTTGCAAATATAAAACTCCCGAAGCAATGACTGGATTGAATTTGTATACTTTACTATATTTGTGCGATACATATGATGGTGGTTTGGAGCTCCAGCGTGCCGCAACTGTTGCGGTTATGCCATACATACATGTCCATGGTGAACAGGTTCGCGTGAACAGACTGAACCTCTGTAACCCCTGGCCCTACGCCCCAGATGAACTGTTCGAAAACCCCAATTGACCAAACGCGACTGAACTATGATGAACGATACGCATGCTTTAGGGCGCTGCAATGCCTCAGGAGTGAGAGTTCACTATGATGAGCCGACCGATTGTGTCAGCTCCACAATGCAGTGAGTGATTTGTAGCGAGCACGGAGCGACACAGTTTCCAGCATAAAGGTTCGTTGGTAGGCTGGATTATTAGCAGTAGTGCCAGTTTAACAAATAACATTTTCCCTTTAACAATATTGAGAAATATGCCATAGATTTCGTTCAGTTACTTTTACAGCATCCTGTTGTTGACAGTATCCAGACTAAGGCGAGAAATAATTTATTATGACAGATTTCGGACATCTCGGATTTCTTTCTCCTGCCAATCTGGCTTATTTCATGACTATGACAGTCGTTTTAAACATTGTAGTACTGGTATGATATACAAACCTAGAAATGACACAGGAAATATATAGTCCACGCCATCGACCAAACAATCTTATTCCCAAAAATTTGACCATTGGAATTTACTAATTATATAATAGCAGTAGCATTAAATTCAAACGGGCCCCCAGCAGCCACGATCCAGAACCGTCACACAGACGTCATTTACTAGACGCAAAATCGATGGCATTCATGAGTTCCTCGTTTTTGTAATGTCAGAAATCGAGGTAACCAATATCGGTAGAAGCCAACCACGGATCGCCACGTCTCATGACGATTTTCGACCCATTGTATTGCCTTGCAAAGGCCAGGGGCAACCACGGAAGCCGCCAGACGAATCCGCTAGTGTCCCAAAATTTGTAGATTTGGGTGGGAAATGACACCCAAATGTGAATAATTTTCCACTCTCACTCCCCACTTTAGGAGTGAATTTTCCACTCCCAAATTATGAATTGTGATATTGATTCCGACATAAATATTGACTACATTATTTCAACAAAACTACTGCTTTTCATATTCAAACATAAATCAATATTTTACCATTTTCTACATAACTTTCCAAACTTATGGTCTTTTTTGGCTCAAATTGTCCACTCTGACACCCAAGCAAAATTATATTTTGGGACACTGATCAGCTAGTAGCGTTGATTTGGTCCTACAGGCGATGGAATGGCTTGCTTAAAGGGATAAAGGGAAAAAACCCATGTTCATCTTTAACATGGGGTTTTGAACTGAGATAGCAGATTTGTAGAGCAGATCGAAAAACGGGTTATAGTGAAATAATTACCTCGCTACGCTAAGTAATTTGGACACAGGACTAGTGCCGTGGTAGTAGATCTGGGCACGAAACAGCTTCTTCTAAAAGGGGCCCTTTTAGAAGACGCTGTTCGGCTGTTTCGTGCCCCGATCAGGGCACGAAACCTGCAACTCTTCAACGGATATCCATCTATCGTCCAAACAAATGCCATACTCGTTTGTTTTCAGCTCGAAATACTCCGTATAGCCAAGTTTCAAGAGAACTTTCAAGGTGACCCTGTAATACACCCCGGACCTTATCACAATATACCCCTTGACATAGTGGGCAAGTGAGAACAGCGTTGTTCTCTCTAAACACATTAGTCCATCCATTCCCGGGCCCTTCCCGAAATATACGACCGTCTGTCCTTCCGGAAATCTGAGAGGACCGAGCGACACCCTCCCCTGCTGGTACCGGCCTCCCGGTCCCCTGCCCCTTCCTCTTGGGATGGAGCGGCTCGGCCGGGGTCCGGCGCCTGGCGCCAGGCGTTAGTGGGTCAGCGGCGCCAGGCCGGGCGTCAGCGTCAGCGCCATGAGGGCGCCACAGGCGACACATCGAGCCGTGAGCGGATACCAAGGGGCGAAGGACAGCCGACGGAAAAGGGGCGAAGGACAGCGGACGGAAAGGGGCGAAGGACAGCGGACGAAAAGGAGCGAAGGACAGCCGACAGAAAAGGGGGCGAAGGACAGCCGACGGAAAGGGGGCGAAGGACAGCGGACGGAAAGGGCGAAAGACAGCCGACGGAAAGGGGCGAAGGACAGCCGACTGAAAGGGGCGAAGGACAGTCGACGGAAAGGGCGAAGGACAGCCGACGGAAAGGGGCGAAGGACAGCGGACGGAAAGGGGCGAAGGACAGCCGAGGGAAATGGGCGAAGGACAGCCGGGGAAAGGGGCGAAGGACAGCCGAGGGAAAGGGGTGAAGGACAGCGGACGGAAAGGGGGCGAAGGACAGCCGACAGAAAGGGCGAAGGACACCGGACGGAAAGGGGCGAAGGACAGCGGACGGAAAGGGGCGAAGGACAGCCGACAGAAAGGGGCGAAGGACACCGGACGGAAAGGGGCGAAGGACAGCGGACGGAAAGGGGTGAAGGACAGCGGACGGACAGCAAGAAGCGAAGGACATACCGGCCCAGCGGGCAATGGCAGCTTCCATCCCGGAGTCTCCAGACAGGGTGGAGGTGAGCGAGCGGTAGACCCACGCGACGATCGAATGGGAATCATTCAAGCGGTCCGTTCGTTACCCGCCTGAACCAGCCCGCCAACCGACAATGGGAAATAGGCGAGTTCGACGCCGAGTTAATCTCACAGCCCGATCCGCTGGCATTTCAGTCGAACTGGCAACGTTTGAGCACCATAAGTCCATTGATCGCATTCTGGGCAGATGGGATTATCCACTCATTGGGCAGAATCGAATCAGACTAAGATGAGAACAATGGAGCAGGGGGAGCGATCATGATATACAGCCAGTGAGCAGTGAACAACAAGCCCCTGTATACGCCATCAGCCGACGGGAGCCTGGATTAACGAGGCACGATTGCTCTTGAAATCTGTCACATTTATACTGACGCTACCGCGCTTCGTTACATCACAAAGTGATACCAGCAGGCCGGTCCTATTCGAAATAAGGAAGCAGCAGGAAATTTAATCTCGCACATGCTATGTCCGGCAACGCAGAATCATGCCAGGACGGCGTGTTCAGTTGCAGCGTCGGGCAGCACCAAACACAGTGGAGGTGCAACGGAGACCACAAACCTGAACAATCTCTCTCCCTAATGGCCTTATCCTGAAGTCTGAACAGAGCTTCTCCCCAGTCAGCAGTGCCCAGACACCAGCCGAAGTATCGGGCACCGGTGCCCCATACCGAAATTAGCGCCATCTCTGGTGCCCCAACCGTTGACGGGCTCCGGTACCCAAACCGTGGACAGACACCCTCCCCGGTGCCCCCAATCCAGCACAGACGCCCTCCCAAAACCTCAGCAGTTCGTTCGTCCGGATCACCGGTGCCCCATACCCGAATGCACGCCATCTCCGGAGTCCCTGGCCTAAACCGACGCCCCAGTCACTGGTGCTTACCTGTGGCGGCTGATAGCCGTTCGAAGAGTACAGCTCCGACATGGCGGCAACAGGGAGCACGTGCTTGCGGAAGAACGAACCGACCCGTCGAATCACCACCGTTCACACGCGCACATACCACAGCCTGCACCACGACACCCGACGTCTGTCCTCTGTCAGTCTCGTGTCAGTCTCGTGCAGGCCCCACCTCCTCCTCCGTCGCTCCACTTCACCAACGGCAGGCACCGTCCGACTGCTTCGCTGCGATCGGCACGGGAGGCTGGGTCCGCCGACGTACCGCGTGCGCCGCCCGCTCCGAGTCCACGGAACACTGGCCGGAGAGGCCGGCCGACGCCGCCGCGCGGCCGCCATTCATTGGTGCGCAGTGCGCCGCGACGGCCGGGTAGGAGCGACTGGGCGAGACAGGGCATCGGCGCGTGGAGCGGGCGAGCGGGGACGCTGTTGGATATCGGTTGGTCGGTTTCGCCGGGAGATTACTCGTTGCATAATGTTGTAGGCGCGGCAACCATGATTGTATTTGTTTAGCTGTTCAATACCCAAATCTGGTTTAACCCCACAGTTTCCCATTGTAATGGCAGACATGTAGCAGTTTGAGCGTTGCGGTGCGGTATCGTGTGCGAGATTATTCTGAATTAACATAGCGCGGCGGCTTTTCCGATTTTGTATGCAACAAATCAGCATGGCAACATTGATTTTTTAACAGAACAGACCAAAGTTTCACAATGCTGTTCCACAAATGTAACATTTACATTTAACAACGTCGTCTCCCCTGATTCTCATAAACTTCTATTGAACTCCCATGGTATCTCGTACACATACGTCGTTTGTTCAAACTCGTCGGCATTTTTCGAGTATCCCTTTTCGTTGAAGAAACGGGGATCTGATTGTCAAATGACGTCATTAATGTCACTGCGGTTACTCGCGGTCCGCGGTCCGCATCGCCAATGTAAAAAATGCCAGACGCACCATGCCGATCGGCTTTCGAGAAACCGAACAATGCATGGCATGGTCCACTTCGATCTGTCTACATTCCACCAGCAGCTGCAAACCAGGCAAAAAACAAAGATGATCAAGAATAATCCAATCTAATCATCGACATTTGCGAAACCGGACTTGTAAAGGCCAATATTCCAAAGAATTTCGATGAAGACACATCTGAGGCTTCTGAATCTGCATGCTAATATGCGACATTTGCATGAGCTGCATAATAATATAGTATGCCTGCAGTTATGCAGGATCTCTGATACCACGATCCAAGTAAAACAAAATATATGAGTTGGTTTGAACAAAAAGGAGGTTTGACGAGGCTACCAAAAGGTTACGGCGAACAACGGTCGGTATTCGTTGTACCAAAAGGTTACGGAGAACAACGGTCGGTATTCGTTGTTCCAAAAGGTTACGGCGAACGGCCGATATTCGTTGTTCCAAAAGGTTACGGAGAACAACGGTCGGTATTCGTTGTTCCAAAAGGTTACGGCGAACAGCGGCCAGTATTCGTTGTTCAGAGATAGCAGGAGATCGTTATAACAGGAGGTATGAATATTTCAACCTGGTTACGAACCACAGGCAAAGTCTTAGGCATGGGCGTAGGAACGTTTCGAAAAGTGTGGGGAGGGGGGAGCAGCCACAACCTCACCGGATACATCCCCCTCTAACTCGAAAACTAAAGGGGCTAGAAAGACGCGGTTCTCCGTAACCTTTTGGAAAGGGCGTTCGAAAACTCTTGATAAAGACATTCAACAATACAAAGACAGTTAAAGGGAATAGTAAACCTTGGGAAAAGTACGTGGAATGATGGAAAAGAGTGTCCTGATTACGGTTCTGCCATTCGTTTTTGCGAGAAAAAAAAAGTACCAATTTGTCATAATTAGAAAAATATTGATATTAATAAATATGACGTCACAATAATCTTGCGTCACCAAAACGAGTTGTGACGTCATACCGGCAAAAGCCTTTCCTTCAATCAGAATATGTAAGCAACACTAACAACCTCATTCGCTGGGTCGACTCGCGAGTATATTGGTCGCGATTGAAAATGTGCGAATGTTTACACTATGGCCTTGTATGAGTAGACTTGGAGTGGCGTTGCGTGAACACATACCCATAATGTTCATGTGCATAAATAAATGTGATATGCCTACCCACACATGTGTTTATATGTGTTCATCGGTATGTGGTGGATGTAAATAAATATTGCAGCTACCGGTACTAGCCACCCATCAAAAGGTGTGCCTTTTCAAGACGAGTGAGGACATTATTTTCAATTGGAAATCCAATGAAGATTAACAAAACTATAGCCAATAATATTTTGAGCTAAGCGGCACTTCAACGTAAACAATAAACAAACTTTGTCAAAATTGAATAAATATATTGCATGAACACCCCTGTAGCTCAGTGGGAGAGCGCTGGACTTCTGACTTATCCCGGTACTGGCAGCCCGGGTTCGAGTCGCTTCGGCGCTCGCTATTTGCTCCTGACTGGGGTGGCCTGCGACCGGTGGCAGCGGTCGCACTCCAGGTCAGGTGACGTCAGTGAGCGGGGCGGACCGTGTCCAAGTATGTCGGGCACGTAAAACTTTCGTCTCTAAATTCTGCCGGCCAACAGGAATTGCTCGATCGGGTGGTGAGTTCAGGACCTGCGCAACAAGCTCTGCTTAGCGTGGGTCCTGACCTCCGAAATCCATTCATACAAAAACATTCGGACTAAATTTATAAAAATAAAAATAAAAACACCGACCAGCCACCAATCAACAAATGCGTTCTATCACTAAGCATCTATTGGTAATTTTAAATTGGAAATCGGTTCACAATTGACAGAGGTAAATACTTAAAACTGTAACCACAGGCAGAATGTATCCCAAATGTATCGCAGTTGCAGTTGCATGTGCTTCTATTGCGGATAATATTGCAGCTACCGGTACGAGCCACCCTTCAAAAGGTGTGCCTTTTCAAGACGAGTGTCGGTATTATTTTCAATTGGAAATCCAATGAAAATTGACAAAGTTATGGCCAATAATATTTATAGATCATTGTGCGGCGCAAGAGGGGCAGGGAGGGAGGGCAGCTGACCCCCAATCTAGAGTTCTTGATAAATGTAATCCGAATGTTGTAATAGGATGGATGTCCGAGATCAGGACCCACGCTAAGCTAAGCTTGTTGTGCGGGCCCTGACCTCACCATCCGATCGCGCAATTCCAATCATTGGCAGAATTTAGAGGCGAAGTTTATCGTCTCCAAAGATTGAGGACGGTCCCCCGGCTCGCTGGCTTGTGGGCAAAGATATAATTTTGGCCTTCTATGAAATCATAAGAGGGAGCCCTTCCGAGAAAAAAAAATCAATATAAAAAACAGCGAGACAATAGGTAAGGGCCATATCAGGGATGGCAAAGCCCCCCCCCCCCCCCCCCCAGACCGACATATGTCAATAAGGCCTAGGAAGGGCCTGAAAGAAAACCAGCCACTTTCAATGATGGGATTTTTTACTGAGATAGCAGTTTGGAAGGCCATGTCGAGAAATCACTTATAGCATACCATAGGCGTAGGAACGGGGGGCATGGCCCCTCATTTTTTGCCATTTTGTTCTTCTAAAATATTGTATTTTGCTTGTTGAGAGAAAATCTTGCAAAAGATCCCCGACGAGAAGAGCCCAAATCTGCAAAGAAATATTCCATAGGGGGGTTGAGTTTCTCTCAACGAGATTAAAGTTGCACTGCCCATCCCCCTCCCCTCCCCCTATACACACACTTTCCGTGGCGTTCCTACATCCCTGCAGCATACTCTGGTTGTAAAGTTACTCCTGCCGAATATAATTGATGTTTTGTCCTGCCATTCAGCGCTGTGTCGAAAAATTCAGCGCTATGTCAAATAGCTTCATAAGGAAGCATGTGTTAAAATCAGTGTTACTGGACCAGCGAACGAACACTTCCACACGGACGATATTATGCTAGTTGTGTAAGTAACGATGAAAATATAATTGCATTTGTACTTATTAACTTTATAAATAATATTGTATCATAAGTCCAGTGGCGCACGCAGGATTCCATTCCGGGGGGGGTCAGAGCCCTAAAAGCCCCCTTGTGAGCGGGCCCCCACCCGTTTTTAGAAAACTTCGCGGATTTCGGTCACTTGTTTTTGAGCGGGTCCCCTACAGCATGGGACCTGAGACATTATAATTTTCTTGTCAATGTCGTGTAAGGTGACCGCGTGTGCTACTGATGTGCGAATTTTAGGTGCGTGTGCTACTTACTGATGTGCGGTACAACTGTCGATAGAAAATTTGACGAAATGAGGTAAACGACAAAACAAAAATTATATTTTACAGGTTAGGCAGGTTAGGCAGTCCGATCCCCGGTAGTTGTCATCATCATCATCGTTGGGGTTTTAGTGCGCCTCGACTACGTCATTCGCCCCCACCATCATGTTGCCACAAGTTGCCATAAACCATTTCCTGAAGCAACAATGGATAATGTAAAAAAATACGTGTCAATATCAAATACGCCCGTATCAAGAATTTGCAAGGATCGGGCCCTGTTGTGACCGGGCCTTCGTTCTGACCGGGCCCAAAATCACGCCTTTCCCGCACCGGGCCCCTGCCTCGATCAGGCCTGACCAAGACCGGCCCCTACCAGAAACGGGCCCGTATCAAGAATATGCGAGGACCGGGCCCTGTTATGACCGGGCCCTCGTCCTGACCGGCCCCATGCCACGCCTTTGCCAGCACCGGCCCCTGCCTCGATCAGGCCTGACCAAGACCGGGCCCCTATCAAAAACGGGCCCGTGTCAAGAATATGCAAGGACCGGGCCCTGTTATGACCGGGCTCCATATCACGCCTTTGCCAGCACCGGGCCCCTGCCTCGATCGGGCCTGACCAAGACCGGGCCCTACCAGAAACGGGCCCGCATCAAGAATATGCAAGGACCGGGTCCTGTTCTGACCGGGCCCCATATCACGCCTTTGCCAGCACCGGGCCCCTGCCTCGATCAGGCCTGACCAAGACCGGCCCCTACCAGAAACGGGCCCGCATCAAGAATATGCAAGGACCGGGTCCTGTTCTGACCGGGCCCCATACCACGCCTTTGCCAGCACCGGGCCCCTGCCTCGATCGAGCCTGACCAAGACCGGCCCCTACCAGAAACGGGCCCGCATCGAGAATATGCAAGGACCGGGTCCTGTTCTGACCGGGCCCCATATCACGCCTTTGCCAGCACCGGGCCCCTGCCTCGATCGGGCCTGACCAAGACCGGGCCCCTATCAAAAACGGGCCCGTATCAAGAATATGCAAGGACCGGGCCCTGTTGTGAACGGGCTCCATATCACGCCTTTGCCAGCACCGGGCCCCTGCCTCGATCAGGCCTGACCAAGACCGGGCTCCTACCAGAAACGGGCCCGTATCAAGAATATGCGAGGACCGGGTCCTGTTGTGACCAGGCCCTCGTCCTGACCGGGCCCCATGCCACGTCTTTACCAGCACCGGGACCCTGCCTCGATCGGAACTGACCAAGACCGGGCCGCTTCCAGAAACGGGCCCGTATCAAGAATATGCAATGACCGGGCCCTGTTGTGATCGGGTCCTCGTTCTGACCGGGCCCCATATTACACCTTTGCCAGCACCTGGCCCCTGCCTCGATCGGGCCTGACCAAGACCGGGCCCCTACCAGAAACGGGCCCGCATCAGTAATGTTCAAGTACCGGGCTCTCGTTCTGACCGGGCCCCATATCACGCCTTTGCCAGCACCGGGCCCCTGCCTCGATCAGGCCTGACCAAGACCGGGCCCCTACCAGAAACGGCCCCGTGCCAAGAATATGCGAGGACTGGGCCCTGTTGTGACCGGGCCCCATCATCCCATGCCACGCCTTTGCCAGCACCGGGCCCCTACCTCGATCGGGCCTGGTCAAGACCGGGCCCCTACCAGAAACGGGCCCCTCAGAAATACGGGCCCCTCAGAAATTTCGGGGGGGGTCAGCTGACCACTTTGACCCCCCTGAGTGCGCCACTGATCATAACCCGCGCACTGCACTGTTGATTTCCTCCTCCTCCCCCCCCCCCCTCATGTTTTTATCAGATAGTGAGAGAAAAAAACGGCGGCGCGCAGCACCGCCGGGTTTTGGCACACCTGTTAGGACATCAATTGCGCACACTTCGAAGGAAACAAATTACCTCGGGTCATCTCAGGTCAGGTCACCAGACCAGGTCAAGTGGCCCCACCTCCAAAAACGTTTGCTGTTGTGCCAAAGCCAGAGTTTCTAACCGATCAGTTTAAAACTTACATGGTGTCATGAGGGCATACGTACTTAAAATTCGTGTATCTCGGAATTTGTATATCGGTGACCTAAGGTCAGGTCAATTTCGTCACCTCTCCATAATAAGTCAATGGGGAAATATTGAAATACTTCCTATTTCAAGGATATGCACGATATTAGTCCAATTACTTCTGGATCATGTTATTATAGGATGTTCTTGATGATCCAAGTGTACGTTTTGTTCAGTGACCCCTATGGGGTCATTGGTGGTCATCCGAGTTCACCATTACTTGTTTGTCAATAACTCGCGACATAATGAAGATAGAGAAGTAAAACCGACAGAAATGTGTTTGTCTCGTCGAAACACGTCTTCCTATATGCAACATGACCTATTTGGGTCTTGACCTCAGGTCAAGGTCACGTGACATGTGGTCAAATTTGTTTTAGTTGACCTAACAAGGTCACCATGTATATCATTCAAAGCGCCTTGACGAGACAAACGCAATGGCGTAAACAGTTTTTCGCTAGCTTTATTAAGTAAAAAGTTATCACCAAAACACGGTTTTGCCCCCAAAAAAACAGCATTTTTCCTTTGTTGACCTCTGGAGCCTCAAATATTGACCTTAGATCAAATTTGAGGACACCTTGTCGATTGCAAATTTCGATGGCTGGCGATCGCTTTTTTCAGTTTGTTTCTAACTAGCATAGTTTCCGAGATATATAGGAATTTCTGGAGCGAAGTCCAAAAACAGGAGAGAAAAAATGGAAATTTTACCTTTAATGACCTTTAATCCGCGCGGCGCTGGGGGGGGTAAATTTTACCTCTCCCCCCCCCCCCCCCCCCCCCCCTCCCGGATTTTCTCCATAACTTGACAACTATGACAGTTATCAAAGTGAAACTTACGGTAGCTTATGGTGCATCAATTCTAAGTCTTCTGCCATTTTTTTTTTAATTCGTGAAAATTTGTGGCAGATAATGACATTTTAGTGACGTCATGCCATGTCATTTTTGGTGAAAAAACGTTAAATGTTTGAAAAATCGTAGAAAATAGCGTGTTACTGCAAATTGCAAATAAAAGGCGTCAAAAGAAGGGAAATAACATTGTCTTTGACATGGCTATCTCAGATTTTCAAAATTTTGGGTTTTTGAACCCCCAAAAATGCAAAAAACTGATTTTTGGGGAAGAATTTCCACAAAAGTTTTTTGTTTGAAAGATTTTCACAAAAAAACGGAAGATATATTAGAGAACCGAGTATGAACGATGTTCAAACCAAATTCAAAGCAATTCATTTATTTTTGACTGACTTATGGCTCTCTATGAACAGTAACTCATGACGTCATTTTTTTAATTGCGTTTTTTGGCTTTACTGACCAGATACAGACAAATAAATGCCACCACTGTATTTCGAAGACAAAACTAGTCTACAAACATGCAATGTTTATTTAGATTAATCAATTCAAATTTTGACCTTATTGTGACCTGACCTTGACCTGAGGACGATTATATGGTGTCAGGCTGTGAAAATGGTTGCTTCTATCGAATTATACGTGTAAAATAACCCATTACAACATGTGTCGCATGGCTTTCGTAGACCTGTGACCTTGTGTGACCTGACCTTGACCTTTGCTTACAATTTCACTTTTACTTATGCAGGAAATGAATTATACACTCTGGAGCACTTTGTGAGATAATAGTTGCAATTATAAGGCTTTGGATGGAAAGTATAGCCCCAAAAACTCAATACTTACATTTTACATTTGACCTGACCGTGACCTGACATGTGACCTTATTTTAAGATTTCGAGTATGCATTCGATTCTTCTCGTTGAGAGCTTGCGATCGCCGCATTGCGCGTCTCGCTGCGGTTATTGGTTCGGAAGATACGAGGGGGGGTACAATTTACCCCCCCCAGCGCCGCGCGTTCGGCTGGAGACCCCGGCGCCCGCGCGGGTTAATGACCTCTGGTGACCTCAATTTTGACCTGACCTAAAACGTAATGTAATATTTACGATAGAACTTGTATCAAGCTATCAAACTCCGTTTCTTCCGCTTGTCGCTACTTAATTGCGCCACCTTCTCGCAATCTATACTAAATGTGCGAGCCTGTGTTTATGAAATTTAATTATGTAATTTGTAAATATTATGTGTAATTGATGCCCAACAGCTGTGCCAAATTTGGCGGCGCTGCGCGCCGCCATTTTCCCGCTATTCTCGAAGCACCTCGGGGGCGGGAAAAATTCCTCTCCACACCAGGACGAGGGTTAACCCTCGCCCTACGGGAGCTTTTTTCAACATCGCCCTACCTGACAGCCTGACAGCCCCCCCCCCCCCGTTATCTACGAACCAAGCAACTTAGAGAAATGCGGTAAGAACCAGCATGGTGCCCGTCATGAGAGGAATCTAACAGTATGCGAATTTTTTAGGTTTCAGGTCAACGGGTGACCTTCCAGGTCAAGTGAATGACCTCGGATCGACCACGTCCAGAACAGCGATTTTGTCACTGTTCTGAACTCTGTCAGAAAACCTCAAAAATTAGAAATTGATAAATTTAAATAAAAGGCATGTTTCTAGACCAGTTTTGTCTCACAAATACAGAAAAGGTAATTATCCGTTCGTATTTTGTCCCAAAAAAAAACAAAAAAGTTCTTTAAAAAAAATTACGTCATGAGTTTCTCACACTTAGCTCAGTTAAAAATACAGATATTGCTTTGAAATTTTCTGCGTGCATTGTCCATACTTAGTTATCTGACATATATACCGGTTTTGTAACATCTTTGAAAATTTTGATTTTGTGGTGATTTTTCCAAACAACAAAAAAATAGGGTCAAAGACCAAAATTTCGGAAATCCGAGATTGACATTTTGAAGAAAATACCATTTTTGTATCTTCGGTGAATTGCGTTGCAATTTGCTTCAAAACTCGGTTTTCTACGATTTTTCAAATATTATCGTTTTTCGACCAACATGTCATCAAACAGGATTATCTCCCAACTATTTAACTAATTTAGATTAAATTTGTACATCAATCTCTCGGGGCCTGACAGGCCCCCCCTGAGGTTTTTCTTGAATAAACTTTTTACACATGCGGTGCATCTTTCTGAAATTTGTGGTAGCTGAGTTAACAACAATTATACGTATGCTGTAAAAATGTATCGAAATTGGCTAAGTAGTTTGGGAGTTAATCATGTTTGATGACGTCATGTTGGTAAAAAAATAGAACTATTTGAAAAATCGTACAAAACAGAGTTTTAAAGCAAATTGCAAACGCAATTCACTAAAGATACAAAATGTCATTCTCTTTAAAATGGCAATCTCAAATTTTCAAATGTTGGGTTTGACCCCCTAAAATAAAAATAAAACTTTTTTTTTTTAAATCCACACAAAATCAAAATTTTCGAAGATATTAGAAAAAACCGGAATATATGTGAGAGAACTGAGTATGGACAATATCCATACCAAATTTCAAAGCAATATCTTCATTTTTAACTCAGTGATGGCTCCCAAGTGTAAGAAACTGATGACGTCATTTTTAAAATAACTTTTTTTGACTTTTTTTTGGCAAAATACGAACAAGTAATTAGCTTTTTTTCTGAGCCAAAACTGGTCTAGGAACATGCCTTTTGTATTTACATTTATACATTTCTAATTTTGAGGTTTTCTGAAGAGCAAAATCGCTGTTCTGGACGTGATAAATCCGAGGTCATTCACTTGGACCTGGAAGGTCACCCGTTGACCTGAGACTAAAAATCGGATAATGTTAGATTCCTCTCTATGACAGGCAACATGCTGGTTCTTACCGCATTGCTCTAAGTTGCTTGGTTTGGAAGTTAACAGGGGG
Source organism: Chirona hameri (assembly GCA_036785665.1). Taxonomy (NCBI): domain Eukaryota; kingdom Metazoa; phylum Arthropoda; class Thecostraca; order Balanomorpha; family Balanidae; genus Chirona; species Chirona hameri. Next base: position 20,308 of record JAXIVJ010006486.1, read on the forward strand.
GCCTGTCAGCCCCAGCCCCCAGTAGGGCGAAGGTGAAAAAAGCTCCCGTAGGGCGAGGGTTTAAGGCACCTATGCCGAACCAACATCAGCGATCGAAGAGGGAGCAATCGCTCAAAAGTGGGGGTGCAGTTAACATTGTTGGCTCCCTCGACCTAAACCATGGGGACCTGCCCCCTCCCCCCCCCCCCCCCGTTCTTAGGTATGCTTATGGGTTATGGCATTGCGGGGTTATGAATTCATCGTTATTCCCCAGCTTTAAGGCATTCATCTCGAACCAATATGAGCGATCGAAGAGGGTGATATCACTGAAATGTGAGGGGCCAGTTATCATTGCTGCCCCCCCCCCCCCCACCCCCACCCCCCACTGCCCCGGCTGAAAAGTGGAGCATTGTGGCCATTTTTTCGTCATTAAGTCCCCCACCAAAAAGTGGGGCATGTGGCCCACCCCCTTCCCTACGCGAGGTCGTGAAATAGTTATTGCCCAACTTCAAGGCATTCATCTCAAACCAATATCAGTGATCGATGAGGGATAAATCGCTCAAAAGTGTGTGGGGGGGCAGTTTAACATTACTGCCCTCCCCACCCACCACCCCACACCACCCAACCACACCACCACCACCACCACCACCACCACCACCACCACCACCACCACCACCCCCCCCCCCACCCAGCCCCAAAGTGGGAGCCCATGTGACCCACCAGACCCGTTCCTACGCCTATGATTGTTGAAGTTGTGAATTAATAATTATTCTGCCAATTTTATGTCATTCATATCTACCAATTTCAGTGATTGAAGAATTAGAAATTGCTCAAAAGTAGGGGAGCAGTTTAATATTGTTGGATCCCAGCCTAAAAGTTGGCCCTTGGCCTCCCCGGTCCCTGGTTCGTACGCTTATATGTTATGACTTATTGGTGTATTGCGGGGTTGGGAATTCATCATTATTTTCGCAACTTTAAAGCATTCATATCGAACCAATATCAGTGATTGAAGGAGAAATGTTCAAAAGTGTGGGGGGCAACTAACATTGCTGCCCCCCAGCCTGAAAGTGGGGGCATGGCCCCACGGACACCCCCCCCCCCCCCCCCACACACACACACCGTTCCTACACCTATGGTTTAGACAAGATCTTAGGTACAATATCAAACTTAAATATGCCTTACAGACATCCTGTTTTAGTCCCAGCCGCGACCGGCGTTGGATTTGGTTTATATAGTTAATTGGGGTTTAAGGCGCGACAACTTCTAGGTTATTTGGCGCCCACTGGTGGAGCTTCTTGTGCTTTATTGTGATCAAAATTCTTGCCTTGGCTTTTCGCATTTCTTGCCTTGGCTTTCCCTTGCAATTCTAGCCTTGGCTTTTCGACTTTCAGTTGAAGCACATTGCTTAAACACCACACGTCTTATATGGCCTGAGAAAAAAAGTACCTGCACCGAGACGGTAAAGTAACGCAATTACTGAACAGCAACGTACTGAAACTATTGCGCTTACTGGGAAAACACTCAACTTCCTGATCGCATGCGGTCAATTTCTGGTGAAATCAGAATGACCTTTAAGATCAATACGTTAGCAACCTAGACGCCGGAGAAATGAAAATACGTGCACCGCGACCTCAAAATGTTGAAACTACGGGAAACAAGTCTGGTGCATTGTCCCCACGTTGCGTGCACAGCAAAACCATGACTTATCCCTGGTATAGACGCGCCGAGATAAACTAAGCCATGGCACGAGGCTGCTCAAACAGTCTGGGAACAAACTCAGACGTCATGTACTCGGAAGCTGCATTAAACATCTAGCCAATGCTCATTCTGTCCTAAGCGGTCAGACCCTTCAAAGTGGAAGAGGAAATGTCGTGCCCGGAGCACGATGTCAAGTCATCCGCAGAGGCTAAAGCGACTTAGAAAAACGATGGCGAACATCCATAAATAAATGCTGTCAAAGGACCAAATCCATCCACTTATTAAAAACTTTGACAGATTCGAGGTCGGAAAGGGCTATACTATAAAAAAAAATCCGAACATTTATCCAAAGCTCCTAACGGAGATTTTGGATTTCAGTTTAGGCCCACTTAACACCAATTTAATTGGAGTTAATACGTACAAAGTCTCATATATTTGTCATTCTCTGACGGCAGTTCTGCAGATGGGGGCTAGTAAGTTCCAATGCCGACTAGCTACCACGTCAAGAGGGGGGGGGGGGGGGGAATTACCGCGTCAAGGGGGGGGGGGATTCGCATATCAGCAGTAATGTAAACCAGTAAGGCGCCGTAGCTGGCGATGAACGAGCGAGCGCGAAATAAATGTATGGTGAATTTCAACCCGATCGGGCAAGTAATTCCTGAGATACAAAAAAGGGTGCGCACGTGCGCACGTGCACCCATGACTTGTGGGTAGGCGGCGGCGGAGGGGTCCCTAACCACACACCAAATTTGAACACAGCAGCTCGGCCGTTCCTGAGATATAGCATAGGTGTGTACACGTGCACACGTGCACACGTGCAGAGGCACCCCATCCCCGACTTGTGGGAAACTGGCGGTTGAGAGGTCCCTAAACACACGCCAAATTTGAACACAATCGGCTCAGCCATTCCTGAGATATATAATAGGGGTGAGCACGTGCGCACGTGCAGAAGCACTCCACCCCTGACTTGTGGAAAGGCAACGGCTGAGGAGTGGAGGAGTCGACCTGGACAACTGGAGATATCGACCCGAGAGACTGACGAGAGTACAACTATAGGGAGTACAAATGTAATTAGAGTAGGTCCCTATGCCACAACACAGTGGCACACAGACACACCAAATACCCCACCAAATACCCTCAAGCACCAGAAAGAGCCGCAAGTACTCTGATAAGAGCCGCAAATACTCTGCCGACGGCGAGGCGCCCTGGGATGTCGTTATCTCCGTAACATGTTGACTCACATTTGTGACGTCAGAAGCCTATTCGGTGTTGACCAATCGACTGGCTTGATGGAGAGATGGACCAGTATGGATGGCCCTTTAGCTCGCTTGTTCCCCTGACGTTTTGCCATTCGCTACCAAGGCGGGTTTAGTCACGGTCATAGAATAGTATCCAAGCGAAACTACGGCCTTTGTCACTGTTTGTGACGTGTGGTGACGCACACGTCACGCACACGTGACGTGTTATTGTGATTGTTATGGGTTGATCTCACGGTGGGTTTGTTTTTTGTGTAGCATTGAAATCATTTGAATGATATGATATGAAGATCAGTTCATGATTTGAAATGTTATTCCTTGGGCCATAGCCATACTGAAGAAAAAACACAATATTTGTCAAGTTGATAGGTGGGCATGATGATAGGGACCCACCACACTCCCTAGCCGCTGTCCTCAAATGACATGGACACATTTCCCGGTCATTTATGACCCCCATGTGACGGTTTCCTGGCATTGTTCTGAATTGTTGTTCTGAAAAGGAAGATGTGTGCTTAGGTGGGTATACATTGCGGCATTACATTGCTGCATTGCTCATCTGCGCGAGTGCATACCTATCAATAATTGTCAGCACTTTGATAAGGAGAAATCAGTTTGGTAGTTTATCATCATTCATCATTAGTATATCAGTATGTATTATTGTCGGCCTACCATCAGGCTATTTGTGTACTCTTCCTTTGCGAAGATATGTACATACTCCTCCACCAACAAACAAAAAAGTAGAATACCCACCCTGTACTAAAATGCCGAGTATGTGATAAGTATTAAAAATGTATATTTCTTAGACATCAGCCTTTTAAACCACCGTTGGCGTTATAGCCTGTAACAGGCCCACTTGGATTACGGTCGCGTGCCCGCGCTCATCCAAGTCAGATCTGCGATATGCTGAATTCGGCGCCCGCGTGTCGATTTTCCCCAAATGAGGAGACAATGGGACGGCGACATGCAGCACCGTCACACGTCTCTGAAGCCAAACCAGGCGCTAACGGGACGGACAAAGGCGCCAACAGGCGCACGGACACGCTATCACACTGAAATTAACTGCGTATTGACGTAATGTGGAGGCGAAACAATATGCCAGATAGCCACCGGGAGTTAAAGAACGTAGCTGACGATAAACTGGCTATACTAGTGGACAGCTGGCAATAGAAGTGTAAAAATATAGGAAATGAACTTTGATGTAAGACCAGAATGCATGCAACAGTGAGGTGATTTAATCTTGGTTTTACCGAACACAGACCAGAACCGTGAAACCATCATAATCCGCTCGTGGTTGGTGGTTTAAATTCGTACCGTTCTATTCGCCGTGTCATGCCATTCCCAAGAACGAATCAGCTAACATTCAACGAATAACACCTTGCTTCAAACCTAACCACTTAAAAACCACCAAAGCCAAACCAGGAGAGCGGAGCCACTCCGATCCACGCCATCCCATCATCAGACGCCGCCACCCCAGACCGGTTGATCTACCTCGGTTCCCCGCTCCTACCGTCCGGGCGAGTCCACTTCGGACAGCGGCAGGGGAGGCCGCCCGCCTGTTGAGCGGCACAGCGCGGCGGCCAGGCGGCCGGCCGTTCTGCAGGGGAGCGGCGCAGACAAAGAATGGTGCAGCGGTCGGCCCAGCGCGGTGCGGCGAGACACCATGAAAGGGTGCCGGCCGGCGGACGGCGAACGGCGGCCGACGGACGTCTGACAGCGGACGGCCGTAAATCGCTACCGGCCCGCTTGTCACTGACGACGACTTGGTGCTCGTCAGAGGCGATCGTAAACTCCACTGACGGGCCGCCGTCAACGCCGCCCCACGGGGAGCCGCCTCCGCAGCTCCCCGAGACCAGTTCAGACCACATCAGATCCGAGAAGCCAGAGTTATCGCCGCAACGTCCATCTCGAGTGGTGAAACAGCCCACAAACGTGCGGACGTGTTTGCGTTGGTTACAGTCATAGCTCATTTTCCGAGCATACTGACACGAAATGGCGGCCCGGCCTGAGAACTAAAACCATGCCGTATCCCAGCAAGAAGCAAGAAGCGAAGACTACCGTGTAAATCCGCGTCGTGAAGTCGTTACTCTAGTCGGACAGCACTGAGTGCCGTGTCAGGCAAGAGTCGAGACGCCTACCTCCCAAGCGGGAGACAAGTCCGGACCGTCCATAGCGCGTGGTGACACACGGTGACACAGGGTGGCACAGGGTGACACAGGGTGACACAGGAGAACACAGGGTAGTGACACAGGTGATGACACAGGGTGACACATGAGAACACAAGGTGGTGACACAGGGTGACACCGGGTGACACAGGGTGACACAGGGTGACACAGGGTGACACAGGGTGACACCGGGTGACACCGGGTGGCACAGGGTGGCACAGGGTGACACCGGGTGACACCGGGTGACACAGGGTGACACATGGTGACACATGGTGACACAGGGTGACACAGGTGGTGACACAGGGTTGACACAGGTAGTGACACAGGTGGTGACACAGGGTTGACAGGTGGTGATCGGGTCCGCTGGCCGCCCCACCGTCACCCCAGCCCGAGCGTAACATAGACCGAAGAGCGAGACACTGCGAGACACTGCGAGACACTGCGAGACACTGCGAGACACTGCGAGACACTGCGGAACACTGCGGAACACTGCGGAACACTGCGAGACACTGCGAGACACTGCGAGACATTGCGGAACACTGCGAGACAATGCGAGACACTGCGAGACACTGCGAGACACTGCGACACTGCGACACTGCGAGACACTGCGGAACACTGCGAGACACTGCGAGACACTGCGAGACACTGCGAGACACTGCGAGACACTGCGAGACACTGCGAGACACTGCGAGACACTGCGGAACACTGCGAGACACTGCGAGAAATTGCGGAACACTGCGAGACACTGCGAGACACTGCGAGACACTGCGAGACACTGCGAGACACTGCGAGACACTGCGGAACACTGCGAGACACTGCGAGACATTGCGGAACACTGCGAGACACTGCGAGACACTGCGAGACACTGCGAGACACTGCGTAACACTCACCCATTGCTGCTGTCCGCCGCCATCGCTGGGCTTCCCGTTGCTATCCATTCCGCCCTGCGGAGATAGAGATGGTCAGTGGTCAGTACTCGGTCCCAGACAGATAGAGATGGGCAGTGGTCAGTACTCGGTCCCAGACGAGGACGGCAACTATCGATGATGATGTGATGGGGTTTATCGTCAGTGTTCAGTATAGCTATCCTATCCCGAGGACAGTGGCTGTCGATGATGATTTGGGGTTTAAGGGGATGAGATCGTTAGTGATTAAAGGAAATAGTTCACCTTGGAAAATTTGTACCCAACATGATTTGATTATATTTTGTGATACAATTTCTTTTTATATTGTCAAAAATGGCCTTATATCGCGCCGATTCAGGACAGAAGGCCGTAAATTTGTATTGTTTATCAAAACTATATGCATACTCTCTGAGTCAGAGTCCTGACGTCACGCGAATGTAAAAAATGGTTCAGCCAATCAGATTCGAAAGTAGTCGCGTAAAGATAGACTCGCATTGGAGATGTGCCAACCGGCGGCCGGCGTTCGCTTGCTAGCACCAGCTGCAAGCTGATTGGATGATGGTATAGCCTCTGCCCGGGCTAGAACCAGTACAACATTCTTTCGCCAGCACCGCATTCCTTCGCCAAAAACTCAAATATATTCGGCTGGAGAGTCTTTTCAGTCAAGAAAACTTGCAGATAGGGGTTTCCCAACACGGGCTACAAAACTGCTATCTCAGTTTAAAACTAATGTTGAAGGTGAACTATTTCCTTTAACATACCAACCTGGGTGACGTGGTGACAGGGTGGTGGTGACAGGGTGGTGGTGACAGGGTGGTGGTGACAGGGTGGTGGTGACAGGGTGGTGGTGACATGGTGGTGGTGACAGGGTGGTGGTGACAGGGTGGTGACAGGGTGGTGACAGGGTGGTGGTGACAGGGTGGTGACAGGGTGGTGACAGGGTGGTGACAGGGTGGTGACAGGGTGGCGACAGGATGGTGACAGGGTGGTGACAGGGTGGTGCCAGGGTGGTGACAGGGTGGTGCCAGGGTGGTGCCAGGGTGGTGACAGGGTGGTGACAGGGTGGTGACAGGGTGGCGACAGGGTGGTGACAGGGTGGTGACAGGGTGGTGGCAGGGTGGTGACAGGGTGGTAACAGGGTGGTGACAGGGCGGTGACAGGGCGGTGACAGGGTGGTGACAGGGTGGTGCCAGGGTGGTGACAGGGTGGGGACAGGGTGGCGACAGGGTGGTGACAGGGTGGTGACAGGGTGGTGACAGGGTGGTGGTGACAGGGTGGTGGTGACAGGGTGGTGACAGGGTGGTGGTGACAGGGTGGTGGTGACAGGGTGGTGGCAGGGCGGTGACAGGGTGGTGACAGGGTGGTGGTGACAGGGTGGTGACAGGGTGGTGACAGGGTGGTGACAGTGTGGCGACAGTGTGGTGCCAGGTGGTGACAGGGTGGTGACAGGGTGGTGACAGGGTGGTGACAGGGTGGCGACAGGGTGGCGACAGGGTGGTGACAGGGTGGTGGTGACAGGGTGGTGACAGGGTGGTGACAGGGTGGTGACAGGGTGGTGACAGGGTGGTGACAGGGTGGCGACAGGGTGGCGACAGGGTGGTGACAGGGTGGTGGCGACAGGGTGGTGGTGACAGGGTGGTGACAGGGTGGGGACAGGGTGGCGGCAGGGTGGTGACAGGGTGGTGACAGGGTGGTGACAGGGTGGTGGTGACAGGGTGGTGACAGGGTGGTGGTGACAGGGTGGCGACAGGGTGGTGACAGGGTGGTGACAGAGTGGTGACAGGGTGGTGCCAGGGTGGTGACAGGGTGGTGACAGGGTGGTGACAGGGTGGTGACAGGGTGGTGACAGGGTGGTGACAGGGTGGTGACAGGGTGGTGACAGGGTGGCGACAGGGTGGCGACAGGGTGGTGACAGGGTGGTGACAGGGTGGTGACAGGGTGGCGACAGGGTGGTGACAGGGTGGCGACAGGGTGGCGACAGGGTGGTGACAGGGTGGCGACAGGGTGGCGACAGGGTGGTGGTGACAGGGTGGTGGTGACAGGGTGGTGACAGGGTGGTGGTGACAGGGTGGTGGTGACAGGGTGGTGACAGGGTGGTGACAGGGTGGTGACAGGGTGGTGACAGGGTGGTGGTGACAGGGTGGTGACAGGGTGGCGACAGGGTGGTGCCAGGGTGGTGCCAGGGTGGTGACAGGGTGGTGACAGGGTGGTGACAGGGTGGTGACGGCGGTGACAGGGCGGTGACAGGGTGGTGACAGGGTGGTGACAGGGTGGTGACAGGGTGGTGCCAGGGTGGTGACAGGGTGGGGACAGGGTGGCGACAGGGTGGTGACAGGGTGATGACAGGGTGATGACAGGGTGGTGGTGACAGGGTGGTGACAGGGTGGTGGTGACAGGGTGGTGGTGACAGGGTGGTGACAGGGCGGTGACAGGGTGGTGACAGGGTGGTGGTGACAGGGTGGTGACAGGGTGGTGACAGGGTGGTGACAGGGTGGCGACAGGGTGGTGCCAGGTGGTGACAGGGTGGTGACAGGGTGGTGACAGGGTGGCGACAGGGTGGCGACAGGGTGGTGACAGGGTGGTGGTGACAGGGTGGTGACAGGGTGGTGACAGGGTGGTGACAGGGTGGTGACAGGGTGGCGACAGGGTGGCGACAGGGTGGTGACAGGGTGGTGGTGACAGGGTGGTGACAGGGTGGTGGTGACAGGGTGGTGGCAGGGTGGTGACAGGGTGGTGACAGGGTGGTGACAGGGTGGTGACAGGGTGGGGACAGGGTGGCGGCAGGGTGGTGACAGGGTGGTGACAGGGTGGTGACAGGGTGGTGGTGGCAGGGTGGTGACAGGGTGGTGGTGACAGGGTGGCGACAGGGTGGTGACAGGGTGGTGACAGAGTGGTGACAGGGTGGTGCCAGGGTGGTGACAGGGTGGTGACAGGGTGGTGACAGGGTGGTGACAGGGTGGTGACAGGGTGGCGACAGGGTGGTGACAGGGTGGTGACAGGGTGGTGACAGGGTGGTGACAGGGTGGCGACAGGGTGGTGACAGGGTGGCGACAGGGTGGTGACAGGGTGGCGACAGGGTGGTGACAGGGTGGTGACAGGGTGGTGACAGGGTGGTGGTGACAGGGTGGTGACAGGGTGGTGGTGACAGGGTGGTGACAGGGTGGTGACAGGGTGGCGACAGGGTGGCGACAGGGTGGTGACAGGGTGGTGACAGGGTGGTGACAGGGTGGTGACAGGGTGGTGACAGGGTGGTGACAGGGTGGCGACAGGGTGGTGACAGGGTGGCGACAGGGTGGCGACAGGGTGGTGACAGGGTGGTGGCAGGGTGGTGACAGGGTGGCGACAGGGTGGCGACAGGGTGGCGACAGGGTGGCGACAGGGTGGCGACAGGGTGGCGACAGGGTGGCGACAGGGTGGCGACAGGGTGGTGACAGGGTGGTGACAGGGTGGTGGTGACAGGGTGGTGGTGACAGGGTGGTGGTGACAGGGTGGCGACATGGTGGTGACAGGGTGGTGACAGGGTGGCGACAGGGTGGTGACAGGGTGGTGGTGACAGGGTGGTGGTGACAGGGTGGTGGTGACAGGGTGGCGACAGGGTGGTGACAGGATGGTGACAGGGTGGTGACAGGGTGGTGTTGCCAGGGTGGTGACAGGGTGGTGGCAGGGTGGTGACAGGGTGGTGGTGACAGGGTGGTGGTGACAGGGTGGTGACAGGGTGGTGACAGGGTGGTGACAGGGTGGCGACAGGGTGGTGACAGGGTGGTGACAGGGTGGTGACAGGGTGGTGGTGACAGGGTGGTGACATGGTGGTGACAGGGTGGTGACAGGGTGGTGACAGGGTGGTGGCGACAGGGTGGTGACATGGTGGTGGTGACAGGGTGGTGACAGGGTGGTGGTGACAGGGTGGTGACAGGGTGGTGGTGACAGGGTGGTGACAGGGTGGTGGTGACAGGGTGGTGACAAGGTGGTGACAGGGTGGTGACAGGGTGGTGGCGACAGGGTGGTGACAGGGTGGTGGTGACAGGGTGGTGACAGGGTGGTGACAGGGTGGCGACAGGGTGGTGACAGGGTGGCGACAGGGTGGTGACAGGGTGGTGGTGACAGGGTGGTGGTGACAGGGTGGTGGTGACAGGGTGGTGGTGACAGGGTGGTGACAGGGTGGTGACAGGGTGGCGACAGGGTGGTGACAGGGTGGTCGTGACAGGGTGGTGATGACAGGGTGGTGGTGACAGGGTGGTGGTGACAGGGTGGTGGTGACAGGGTGGTGGTGACAGGGTGGTGACAGGGTGGTGACAGGGTGGTGACAAGGTGGTGACAGGGTGGTGACAGGGTGGTGACAGGGTGGTGACAGGGTGGCGACAGGGTGGCGACAGGGTGGCGACAGGGTGGTGACAGGGTGGTGACAGGGTGGTGACAGGGTGGCGACAGGGTGGCGACAGGGTGGCGACAGGGTGGCGACAGGGTGGCGACAGGGTGGCGACAGGGTAGTGCCAGGGTGGTGCCAGGGTGGTGCCAGGGTGGTGCCAGGGTGGTGCCAGGGTGGTCAGGGTGGGGACAGGGTGGCGGCAGGGTGGCGGCAGGGTGGCGGCAGGGTGGTGACAGGGTGGTGACAGGGTGGTGACAGGGTAGTGACAGGGTGGTGGTGACAGGGTGGTGACAGGGTGGTGGTGACAGGGTGGTGACAGGGTGGTGGTGACAGGGTGGTGACAAGGTGGTGACAGGGTGGTGACAGGGTGGTGGCGACAGGGTGGTGACAGGGTGGTGGTGACAGGGTGGTGACAGGGTGGTGGTGACAGGGTGGTGACAGGGTGGTGACAGGGTGGCGACAGGGTGGTGACAGGGTGGCGACAGGGTGGTGACAGGGTGGTGGTGACAGGGTGGTGGTGACAGGGTGGTGGTGACAGGGTGGTGGTGACAGGGTGGTGACAGGGTGGTGACAGGGTGGCGACAGGGTGGCGACAGGGTGGTGACAGGGTGGTCGTGACAGGGTGGTGGTGACAGGGTGGTGGTGACAGGGTGGTGGTGACAGGGTGGTGGTGACAGGGTGGTGACAGGGTGGTGACAAGGTGGTGACAGGGTGGTGACAGGGTGGTGACATGGTGACAGGGTGGTGGTGACAGGGTGGTGGTGACAGGGTGGTGACAGGGTGGTGACAAGGTGGTGACAGGGTGGTGACAGGGTGGTGACAGGGTGGCGACAGGGTGGCGACAGGGTGGTGACAGGGTGGTGACAGGGTGGTGACAGGGTGGTGACAGGGTGGCGACAGGGTGGCGACAGGGTGGCGACAGGGTGGCGACAGGGTGGTGCCAGGGTGGTGCCAGGGTGGTGCCAGGGTGGTCAGGGTGGGGACAGGGTGGCGGCAGGGTGGCGGCAGGGTGGTGACAGGGTGGTGACAGGGTGGTGACAGGGTGGTGACAGGGTGGTGACAGGGTGGTGACAGGGTGGTGGTGACAGGGTGGTGACAGGGTGGTGGTGACAGGGTGGTGACAGGGTGGTGACAGGGCGGTGACAGGGTGGTGACAGGGTTGCGGCAGGGTGGTGACAGGGTGGTGACAGGGTGGTGACAGGGTGGTGGTGACAGGGTGGTGACAGGGTGGCGACAGGGTGGCGACAGGGTGGCGACAGGGTGGTGACAGGGTGGTGACAGGGTGGTGACAGGGTGGTGACAGGGTGGTGACAGGGTGGTGACAGGGTGGTGACAGGGTGGTGTTGCCAGGGTGGTGTTGCCAGGGTGGTGTTGCCAGGGTGGTGTTGCCAGGGTGGTGACAGGGTGGTGACAGGGTGGTGACAGGGTGGTGACAGGGTGGTGACAGGGTGGTGACAGGGTGGTGACAGGGTGGTGACAGAGTGGTGACAGGGTGGTGACAGGGTGGTGACAGGGCGGTGACAGGGCGGTGACAGGGCGGTGACAGGGTGGTGACAGGGTGGTGACAGGGTGGTGACAGGGTGGTGACAGGGTGGTGACAGGGTGGTGACAGGGTGGTGACAGGGTGGTGGCAGGGTGGTGACAGGGTGGTGACAGGGTGGTGACAGGGTGGTGACAGGGTGGTGACAGGGTGGTGACAGGGTGGTGACAGGGTGGTGACAGGGTGGTGGTGACAGGGTGGTGACAGGGTGGTGGTGCCAGGGTGGTGACAGGGTGGGGACAGGGTGGCGGCAGGGTGGTGACAGGGTGGTGACAGGGTGGTGACAGGGAGGTGGTGACAGGGTGGTGACAGGGTGGTGACAGGATGGTGACAGGATGGTGGTGACAGGGTGGTGACAGGGTGGTGACAGGGTGGCGACAGGGTGGCGACAGGGTGGCGACAGGGTGGCGACAGGGTGGCGACAGGGTGGCGACAGGGTGGCGACAGGGTGGTGACAGGGTGGCGACAGGGTGGTGGCGACAGGGTGGTGACAGGGTGGTGACAGGGTGGCGACAGGGTGGCGACAGGGTGGCGACAGGGTGGTGGTGACAGGGTGGTGACAGGGTGGTGGTGACAGGGTGGTGACAGGGTGGCGACAGGGTGGTGCCAGGGTGGCGACAGGGTGGTGACAGGGTGGTGACAGGGTGGTGACAGGGTGGTGGTGACAGAGTGGTGACAGGGTGGTGACAGGGTGGTGACAGGGTGGTGACAGGGTGGTGACAGGGTGGTGTCAGGGTGGTGTCAGGGTGGTGACAGGGTGGTGGTGACAGGGTGGTGACAGGGTGGTGGTGACAGGGTGGTGACAGGGTGGTGGTGACAGGGTGGTGGTGACAGGGTGGTGGTGACAGGGTGGTGGTGACAGGGTGGTGACAGGGTGGTGGTGACAGGGTGGTGACATGGTGGTGACAGGGTGGTGACAGGGTGGTGGTGACAGGGTGGTGCCAGGGTGGTGACAGGGTGGTGGTGACAGGGTGGTGACAGGGTGGTGACAGGGTGGTGGTGACAGGGTGGTGACAGGGTGGCGGTGACAGGGTGGTGACAGGGTGGTGACAGGGTGGTGGTGACAGGGTGGTGACAGGGTGGTGGTGACAGGGTGGTGACAGGGTGGTGACAGGGTGGTGACAGGGTGTCGACAGGGTGGTGACAGGGTGGCGACAGGGTGGCGACAGGGTGGTGGCGACAGGGTGGCGACAAGGTGGCGACAAGGTGGCGACAGGGTGGTGACAGGGTGGTGACAGGGTGGTGACAGGGTGGTGACAGGGTGGTGACAGGGTGGTGACAGGGTGGTGACAGGGTGGTGACAGGGTGGTGGTGACAGTGTGGTGACAGGGTGATGATAGGGTGGTGACAGGGTGGTGACAGGGTGGTGGTGACAGGGTGGTGACAAGGTGGCGACAGGATGGTGACAGGGTGGTGACAGGGTGGTGACAGGGTGGTGACAGGGTGGCGACAGGGTGGTGACAGGGTGGCGACAGGGTGGTGGTGACAGGGTGGTGACAGGGCGGTGACGGTGGTGACAGGGTGGTGACAGGGTGGTGGTGACAGGGTGGTGGTGACAGGGTGGTGGTGCCAGGGTGGTGGTGACAGGGTGGCGACAGGGTGGCGACAGGGTGGTGCCAGGGTGGTGCCAGGGTGGTGACAGTGTGGTGACAGTGTGGTGCCAAGGTGGTGCCAGGGTGGTGACAGGGTGGTGACAGGATGGTGACAGGATGGTGACAGGGTGGTGACAGGGTGGTGACAGGGTGGCGACAGGATGGTGACAGGATGGTGGTGACAGGGTGGTGACAGGGTGGTGACAGGGTGGTGGCAGGGTGGTGGCAGGGTGGTGGCAGGGTGGTGACAGGGTGGTGACAGGGTGGTGACAGGGTGGTGACAGGGTGGTGACAGGGTGGTGACAGGGTGTTGACAGGGTGTTGACAGGGTGGTGACAGGGTGGTGACAGGGTGGTGACAGGGTGGTGACAGGGTGGTGACAGGGTGGTAACAGGGTGGTGACAGGGTGGTGACAGGATGGTGACAGGATGGTGACAGGGTGGTGACAGGGTGGTGACAGGGTGGTGACAGGGTGGTGACAGGATGGTGACAGGGTGGTGACAGGGTGGTGACAGGGTGGCGACAGGGTGGCGACAGGGTGGTGACAGGGTGGTGACAGGGTGGTGCCAGGGTGGTGACAGGGTGGTGCCAGGGTGGTGCCAGGGTGGTGCCAGGGTGGTGACAGGGTGGTGACAGGGTGGTGACAGGGTGGCGACAGGATGGTGACAGGATGGTGTCAGGGTGGTGACAGGGTGGTGACAGGATGGTGGTGACAGGATGGTGGTGACAGGATGGTGGTGACAGGATGGTGGTGACAGGATGGTGGTGACAGGATGGTGGTGACAGGATGGTGGTGACAGGATGGTGGTGACAGGATGGTGGTGACAGGATGGTGGTGACAGGATGGTGGTGGCAGGATGGTGGTGACAGGATGGTGACAGGGTGGTGACAGGGTGGTGCCAGGGTGGTGCCAGGGTGGTGCCAGGGTGGTGCCAGGGTGGTGACAGGGTGGTGACAGGGTGGTGACAGGGTGGTGACAGGGTGGTGACAGGGTGGTGACAGGGTGGTGACAGGGTGGTGACAGGGTGGCGACAGGGTGGCGACAGGGTGTCGACAGGGTGGCGACAGGGTGTCGACAGGGTGTCGACAGGGTGGTGGTGGCAGGGTGGTGGCAGGGTGGTGGCAGGGTGGTGGCAGGGTGGTGGCAGGGTGGTGACAGGGTGGTGACAGGGTGGTGCCAGGGTGGTGCCAGGGTGGTGACAGGGTGGTGACAGGGTGGTGACAGGGTGGTGACAGGGTGGTGACAGGGTGGCGACAGGGTGGCGACAGGGTGGCGACAGGGTGGCGACAGGGTGGCGACAGGGTGGCGACAGGGTGGTGGTGACAGGGTGGTGACAGGGTGGTGACAGGGTGGCGACAGGGTGGCGCCAGGGTGGTGACAGGGTGGTGACAGGGTGGTGACATGGTGGTGACAGGGTGGTGCCAGGGTGGCGACAGGGTGGCGACAGGGTGGCGACAGGGTGGTGACAGGGTGGTGACAGGGTGGTGACAGGGTGGTGACAGGGTGGTGACAGGGTGGTGACAGGGTGGTGACAGGGTGGTGACAGGGTGGTGACAGGGTGGTGACAGGGTGGTGACAGGGTGGTGACAGGGTGGTGACAGGGTGGTGACAGGGTGGTGACAGGGTGGTGACAGGGTGGCGACAGGGTGGTGGTGCCAGGGTGGTGACAGGGCGGTGACAGGGCGGTGACAGGGCGGTGACAGGGTGGTGACAGGGTGGCGACAGAGTGGCGACAGGGTGGCGACAGGGTGGCGACAGGGTGGTGACAGGGTGGTGACAGGGTGGTGACAGGGTGGTGACAGGGTAGTGACAGGGTGGTGCCAGGGTGGTGCCAGGGTGGTGCCAGGGTGGTGCCAGGGTGGTGACAGGGTGGTGACAGGGTGGTGACAGGGTGGTGACAGGGTGGTGACAGGGTGGCGACAGGGTGGCGACAGGGTGGTGACAGGGTGGTGGTGACAGGGTGGTGACAGGGTGGTGGTGACAGGGTGGTGGCAGGGTGGTGACAGGGTGGTGACAGGGTGGTGACAGGGTGGTGACAGGGTGGTGACAGGGTGGGGACAGGGTGGCGGCAGGGTGGTGACAGGGTGGTGACAGGGTGGTGACAGGGTGGTGGTGACAGGGTGGTGACAGGGTGGTGGTGACAGGGTGGCGACAGGGCGGTGACAGGGTGGTGACAGAGTGGTGACAGGGTGGTGCCAGGGTGGTGACAGGGTGGTGGCAGGGTGGTGACAGGGTGGTGACAGGGTGGCGACAGGGTGGTGACAGGGTGGTGACAGGGTGGTGACAGGGTGGCGACAGGGTGGTGACAGGGTGGCGACAGGGTGGTGACAGGGTGGCGACAGGGTGGTGACAGGGTGGTGACAGGGTGGTGACAGGGTGGTGGTGACAGGGTGGTGACAGGGTGGTGGTGACAGGGTGGTGACAGGGTGGCGACAGGGTGGCGACAGGGTGGTGACAGGGTGGTGACAGGGTGGTGACAGGGTGGTGACAGGGTGGCGACAGGGTGGCGACAGGGTGGCGACAGGGTGGCGACAGGGTGGTGGCGACAGGGTGGTGACAGGGTGGTGACAGGGTGGTGACAGGGTGGCGACAGGGTGGCGACAGGGTGGCGACAGGGTGGCGACAGGGTGGCGACAGGGTGGCGACAGGGTGGCGACAGGGTGGCGACAGGGTGGTGACAGGGTGGTGACAGGGTGGTGGTGACAGGGTGGTGGTGACAGGGTGGCGACATGGTGGTGACAGGGTGGTGACAGGGTGGCGACAGGGTGGTGACAGGGTGGTGGTGACAGGGTGGTGGTGACAGGGTGGCGACAGGGTGGTGACAGGATGGTGACAGGGTGGTGACAGGGTGGTGTTGCCAGGGTGGTGACAGGGTGGTGGCAGGGTGGTGACAGGGTGGTGGTGACAGGGTGGTGGTGACAGGGTGGTGACAGGGTGGTGACAGGGTGGTGACAGGGTGGTGACAGGGTGGCGACAGGGTGGTGACAGGGTGGTGACAGGGTGGTGACAGGGTGGTGGTGACAGGGTGGTGACATGGTGGTGACAGGGTGGTGACAGGGTGGTGACAGGGTGGTGACAGGGTGGTGGCGACAGGGTGGTGACATGGTGGTGGTGACAGGGTGGTGACAGGGTGGTGGTGACAGGGTGGTGACAGGGTGGTGGTGACAGGGTGGTGACAGGGTGGTGGTGACAGGGTGGTGACAAGGTGGTGACAGGGTGGTGACAGGGTGGTGGCGACAGGGTGGTGACAGGGTGGTGGTGACAGGGTGGTGACAGGGTGGTGGTGACAGGGTGGTGACAGGGTGGTGACAGGGTGGCGACAGGGTGGTGACAGGGTGGCGACAGGGTGGTGACAGGGTGGTGGTGACAGGGTGGTGGTGACAGGGTGGTGGTGACAGGGTGGTGGTGACAGGGTGGTGGTGACAGGGTGGTGACAGGGTGGTGACAGGGTGGCGACAGGGTGGTGACAGGGTGGTCGTGACAGGGTGGTGATGACAGGGTGGTGGTGACAGGGTGGTGGTGACAGGGTGGTGGTGACAGGGTGGTGGTGACAGGGTGGTGGTGACAGGGTGGTGACAGGGTGGTGACAAGGTGGTGACAGGGTGGTGACAGGGTGGTGACAGGGTGGTGACAGGGTGGCGACAGGGTGGCGACAGGGTGGCGACAGGGTGGTGACAGGGTGGTGACAGGGTGGTGACAGGGTGGTGACAGGGTGGCGACAGGGTGGCGACAGGGTGGCGACAGGGTGGTGCCAGGGTGGTGCCAGGGTGGTGCCAGGGTGGTGCCAGGGTGGTCAGGGTGGGGACAGGGTGGCGGCAGGGTGGCGGCAGGGTGGCGGCAGGGTGGTGACAGGGTGGTGACAGGGTGGTGACAGGGTGGTGACAGGGTGGTGGTGACAGGGTGGTGACAGGGTGGTGGTGACAGGGTGGTGACAGGGTGGTGGTGACAGGGTGGTGACAGGGTGGTGGTGACAGGGTGGTGACAAGGTGGTGACAGGGTGGTGACAGGGTGGTGGCGACAGGGTGGTGACAGGGTGGTGGTGACAGGGTGGTGACAGGGTGGTGGTGACAGGGTGGTGACAGGGTGGTGACAGGGTGGCGACAGGGTGGTGACAGGGTGGCGACAGGGTGGTGACAGGGTGGTGGTGACAGGGTGGTGGTGACAGGGTGGTGGTGACAGGGTGGTGGTGACAGGGTGGTGACAGGGTGGTGACAGGGTGGCGACAGGGTGGTGACAGGGTGGTCGTGACAGGGTGGTGGTGACAGGGTGGTGGTGACAGGGTGGTGGTGACAGGGTGGTGGTGACAGGGTGGTGGTGACAGGGTGGTGACAGGGTGGTGACAGGGTGGTGACAAGGTGGTGACAAGGTGGTGACAGGGTGGTGACAGGGTGGTGACAGGGTGGCGACAGGGTGGCGACAGGGTGGTGACAGGGTGGTGACAGGGTGGTGACAGGGTGGCGACAGGGTGGCGACAGGGTGGCGACAGGGTGGTGCCAGGGTGGTGCCAGGGTGGTGCCAGGGTGGTGCCAGGGTGGTCAGGGTGGGGACAGGGTGGCGGCAGGGTGGCGGCAGGGTGGCGGCAGGGTGGTGACAGGGTGGTGACAGGGTGGTGACAGGGTGGTGACAGGGTGGTGGTGACAGGGTGGTGACAGGGTGGTGACAGGGTGGTGGTGACAGGGTGGTGACAGGGTGGTGACAGGGTGGTGACAGGGTGGTGACAGGGTGGCGACAGGGTGGTGCCAGGGTGGTGACAGGGTGGTGACAGGGTGGCGACAGGGTGGTGACAGGGTGGTGACAGGGTGGCGACAGGGTGGTGACAGGGTGGTGACAGGGTGGTGACAGGGTGGTGACAGGGTGGTGACAGGGTGGTGACAGGGTGGTGGTGCCAGGGTGGTGTTGCCAGGGTGGTGACAGGGTGGTGACAGGGTGGTGACAGGGTGGTGACAGGGCGGTGACAGAGCGGTGACAGGGCGGTGACAGGGTGGTGACAGGGTGGTGACAGGGTGGTGACAGGGTGGTGACAGGGTGGTGACAGGGTGGTGACAGGGTGGTGACAGGGTGGTGACAGGGTGGTGACAGGGTGGTGACAGGGTGGTGACAGGGTGGTGACAGGGTGGTGACAGGGTGGTGACAGGGTGGTGGTGACAGGGTGGTGACAGGGTGGTGGTGACAGGGTGGTGGTGCCAGGGTGGTGGTGCCAGGGTGGTGACAGGGTGGGGACAGGGTGGCGGCAGGGTGGTGACAGGGTGGTGACAGGGTGGTGACAGGGAGGTGGTGACAGGGTGGTGACAGGGTGGTGACAGGATGGTGACAGGATGGTGGTGACAGGGTGGTGACAGGGTGGTGACAGGGTGGTGACAGGGTGGCGACAGGGTGGCGACAGGGTGGCGACAGGGTGGTGACAGGGTGGCGACAGGGTGGTGGCGACAGGGTGGTGACAGGGTGGTGACAGGGTGGTGACAGGGTGGCGACAGGGTGGCGACAGGGTGGCGACAGGGTGGTGGTGACAGGGTGGTGACAGGGTGGTGACAGGGTGGCGACAGGGTGGTGCCAGGGTGGAGACAGGGTGGTGACAGGGTGGTGACAGGGTGGTGACAGGGTGGTGGTGACAGGGTGGTGACAGGGTGGTGACAGGGTGGTGACAGGGTGGTGACAGGGTGGTGACAGGGTGGTGACAGGGTGGTGACAGGGTGGTGACAGGGTGGTGACAGGGTGGTGACAGGGTGGTGTCAGGGTGGTGACAGGGTGGTGGTGACAGGGTGGTGACAGGGTGGTGGTGACAGGGTGGTGACAGGGTGGTGGTGACAGGGTGGTGACAGGGTGGTGACAGGGTGGTGACAGGGTGGTGGTGACAGGGTGGTGCCAGGGTGGTGACAGGGTGGTGGTGACAGGGTGGTGACAGGGTGGTGACAGGGTGGTGGTGACAGGGTGGTGACAGGGTGGGGGTGACAGGGTGGTGACAGGGTGGTGACAGGGTGGTGGTGACAGGGTGGTGACAGGGTGGTGGTGACAGGGTGGTGACAGGGTGGTGACAGGGTGGTGACAGGGTGTCGACAGGGTGGTGACAGGGTGGCGACAGGGTGGCGACAGGGTGGTGGCGACAGGGTGGCGACAAGGTGGCGACAAGGTGGCGACAGGGTGGTGACAGGGTGGTGACAGGGTGGTGACAGGGTGGTGACAGGGTGGTGACAGGGTGGTGACAGGGTGGTGACAGGGTGGTGGTGACAGGGTGGTGACAGGGTGATGATAGGGTGGTGACAGGGTGGTGACAGGGTGGTGGTGACAGGGTGGTGACAAGGTGGCGACAGGATGGTGACAGGGTGGTGACAGGGTGGTGACAGGGTGGCGACAGGGTGGTGACAGGGTGGCGACAGGGTGGTGGTGACAGGGTGGTGACAGGGCGGTGACAGGGTGGTGACAGGGTGGTGACAGGGTGGTGGTGACAGGGTGGTGGTGACAGGGTGGTGGTGACAGGGTGGTGGTGACAGGGTGGTGGTGACAGGGTGGCGACAGGGTGGTGCCAGGGTGGTGCCAGGGTGGTGACAGTGTGGTGACAGGGTGGTGCCAAGGTGGTGCCAGGGTGGTGACAGGGTGGTGACAGGATGGTGACAGGATGGTGACAGGATGGTGACAGGGTGGTGACAGGGTGGTGACAGGGTGGCGACAGGATGGTGACAGGATGGTGGTGACAGGGTGGTGACAGGGTGGTGACAGGGTGGTGACAGGGTGGTGACAGGGTGGTGGCAGGGTGGTGGCAGGGTGGTGACAGGGTGGTGACAGGGTGGTGACAGGGTGGTGACAGGGTGGTGACAGGGTGGTGACAGGGTGTTGACAGGGTGGTGACAGGGTGGTGACAGGGTGGTGACAGGGTGGTGACAGGGTGGTGACAGGATGGTGACAGGATGGTGACAGGGTGGTGACAGGGTGGTGACAGGGTGGTGACAGGGTGGTGACAGGATGGTGACAGGGTGGTGACAGGGTGGTGACAGGGTGGTGACAGGGTGGCGACAGGGTGGCGACAGGGTGGTGACAGGGTGGTGACAGGGTGGTGCCAGGGTGGTGACAGGGTGGTGCCAGGGTGGTGCCAGGGTGGTGCCAGGGTGGTGCCAGGGTGGTGACAGGGTGGTGACAGGGTGGTGACAGGGTGGTGACAGGGTGGTGACAGGGTGGCGACAGGATGGCGTCAGGGTGGTGTCAGGGTGGTGACAGGGTGGTGGCAGGATGGTGGTGACAGGATGGTGGTGACAGGATGGTGGTGACAGGATGGTGGTGACAGGATGGTGGTGACAGGATGGTGGTGACAGGATGGTGGTGACAGGATGGTGGTGACAGGATGGTGGTGACAGGATGGTGGTGACAGGATGGTGGTGACAGGATGGTGGTGACAGGATGGTGGTGGCAGGATGGTGGTGGCAGGATGGTGGTGACAGGATGGTGACAGGGTGGTGACAGGGTGGTGCCAGGGTGGTGCCAGGGTGGTGCCAGGGTGGTGCCAGGGTGGTGCCAGGGTGGTGCCAGGGTGGTGACAGGGTGGTGACAGGGTGGTGACAGGGTGGTGACAGGGTGGTGACAGGGTGGTGACAGGGTGGTGACAGGGTGGCGACAGGGTGGCGACAGGGTGTCGACAGGGTGGCGACAGGGTGGTGGTGGCAGGGTGGTGGCAGGGTGGTGGCAGGGTGGTGGCAGGGTGGTGGCAGGGTGGTGACAGGGTGGTGACAGGGTGGTGCCAGGGTGGTGCCAGGGTGGTGACAGGGTGGTGACAGGGTGGTGACAGGGTGGTGACAGGGTGGTGACAGGGTGGTGACAGGGTGGTGACAGGGTGTCGACAGGGTGGCGACAGGGTGGTGGTGGCAGGGTGGTGGCAGGGTGGTGGCAGGGTGGTGGCAGGGTGGTGGCAGGGTGGTGACAGGGTGGTGACAGGGTGGTGCCAGGGTGGTGCCAGGGTGGTGACAGGGTGGTGACAGGGTGGTGACAGGGTGGTGACAGGGTGGTGACAGGGTGGCGACAGGGTGGCGACAGGGTGGCGACAGGGTGGCGACAGGGTGGCGACAGGTGGTGGTGACAGGGTGGTGACAGGGTGGCGACAGGGTGGCGACAGGGTGGCGACAGGGTGGCGCCAGGGTGGTGACAGGGTGGTGACAGGGTGGTGACAGGGTGGTGACAGGGTGGTGACAGGGTGGTGCCAGGGTGGCGACAGGGTGGCGACAGGGTGGCGACAGGGTGGTGACAGGGTGGTGACAGGGTGGTGACAGGGTGGTGACAGGGTGGTGACAGGGTGGTGACAGGGTGGTGACAGGGTGGTGACAGGGTGGTGACAGGGTGGTGACAGGGTGGTGACAGGGTGGCGACAGGGTGGTGACAGGGTGGTGACAGGGTGGCGACAGGGTGGTTGTGCCAGGGTGGTGACAGGGCGGTGACAGGGCGGTGACAGGGCGGTGACAGGGTGGTGACAGGGTGGCGACAGGGTGGCGACAGGGTGGCGACAGGGTGGCGACAGGGTGGCGACAGGGTGGTGACAGGGTGGTGACAGGGTGGTGACAGGGTGGTGACAGGGTGGTGACAGGGTGGTGCCAGGGTGGTGCCAGGGTGGTGACAGGGTGGTGACAGGGTGGTGCCAGGGTGGTGCCAGGGTGGTGCCAGGGTGGTGCCAGGGTGGTGCCAGGGTGGTGACAGGGTGGTGACAGGGTGGTGACAGGGTGGTGGTGGCAGGGTGGTGGCAGGGTGGTGGCAGGGTGGTGGCAGGGTGGTGACAGGGTGGTGACAGGGTGGCGACAGGGTGGCGACAGGGTGGCGACAGGGTGGTGGTGCCAGGGTGGTGACAGGGCGGTGACAGGGCGGTGACAGGGCGGTGACAGGGTGGTGACAGGGTGGCGACAGGGTGGCGACAGGGTGGTGACAGGGTGGTGACAGGGTGGTGACAGGGTGGCGACAGGGTGGTGACAGGGTGGTGGTGACAGGGTGGTGACAGGGTGGCGACAGGGTGGCGACAGGGTGGCGACAGGGTGGTGACAGGGTGGTGACAGGGTGGTGACAGGGTGGTGACAGGGTGGTGACAGGGTGGTGACAGGGTGGCGACAGGGTGTCGACAGGGTGGTGACAGGGTGGTGACAGGGTGGCGACAGGGTGGTGGTGCCAGGGTGGTGACAGGGCGGTGACAGGGCGGTGACAGGGCGGTGACAGGGTGGTGACAGGGTGGCGACAGGGTGGCGACAGGGTGGTGACAGGGTGGTGACAGGGTGGTGACAGGGTGGCGACAGGGTGGTGACAGGGTGGTGGTGACAGGGTGGTGACAGGGTGGTGACAGGGTGGTGACAGGGTGGCGAAAGGGTGGTGACAGGGTGGTGACAGGGTGGTGACAGGGTGGTGACAGGGTGGCGACAGGGTGGTGCCAGGGTGGTGACAGGGTGGCGACAGGGTGGCGACAGGGTGGCGACAGGGTGGCGACAGGGTGGCGACAGGGTGGTGACAGGGTGGCGACAGGGTGGTGGTGACAGGGTGGTGACAGGATGGTGACAGGGTGGCGACAGGGTGGTGGCGACAGGGTGGGGACAGGGTGGTGACAGGGTGGCGACAGGGTGGCGACAGGGTGGTGACAGGGTGGTCACTCTGGGGCTCCCCGTGCGGAGTGATTTGTTACTGTCACGTCACGTCACGCTGGCACCAGTAACAGCAATGCAGCCACGCACGACATGGAGTGTGCAGTAGATGGTTCTCTTAAGCCACGTAATCCCTCTTGTCCAAGACAAACTCCTCCACATTCCCCTCATTGTATAGTTATGTTCAAGATGAACCGTAAACCACTCATTAGCTGATGTTAACCAGTTGGCTGATGCATTCCACATCCACAAAGCAAGAACTCAAACAATGAGCATAATCGCATGTATGGGATATGCCTTTGGTGAATGATGTGGTTGGAACTCAGCCCAAAGCAAATACAACGAAATAAAAGCCGCTTACCTCTTCTCTCTTCTTCAAGCTCCCTGAAATAAATAACAGATGTCAGTAAGATAATGCGTCAGTAAGAGATGTCAGTAAGAGAATGCGTCAGTAAGAGATGTCAGTAAGATAATGCGTCAGTAAGAGATGTCAGTAAGAGAATGCGTCAGTAAGAGATGTCAGTAAGAGAATGCGTCAGTAAGAGATGTCAGTAAGAGAATGCGTCAGTAAGAGATGGCAGTAAGAGAATGCGTCAGTAAGAGATGTCAGTAAGAGAATGCGTCAGTAAGAGATGTCAGTAAGATAATGCGTCAGTAAGAGATGGCAGTAAGAGAATGCGTCAGTAAGAGATGTCAGTAAGATAATGCGTCAGTAAGAGATGTCAGTAAGAGAATGCGTCAGTAAGAGATGTCAGTAAGAGAATGCGTCAGTAAGAGATGTCAGTAAGAGAATGCGTCAGTAAGAGATGTCAGTAAGATAATGCGTCAGTAAGAGATGTCAGTAAGAGAATGCGTCAGTAAGAGATGTCAGTAAGAGAATGCGTCAGTAAGAGATGTCAGTAAGAGAATGCGTCAGTAAGAGATGTCACTAAGAGAATGCGTCAGTAAGAGATGTCAGTAAGAGAATGCGCGCCAAAACCGTTCCTATGGCGGTGATTTCGATATTTGGGCTCACCGACTGCTGACGTTATTCAGAGCCCAACACAATGATAATACAATACAATGACAGTGATCATCCGACAAAACAGAGTTCCGATGCAAATATTTCACACAGTAATGATCTATATTATTAAACAAACAAACCAACAATCAAAATGTTTTTCTTGCACTTTACGCAACATAGACCAGCCAAGGTGTTTAAGCAGTGAGTAAGTACATTGTAACAAACACTTCGAACAGACAATATCTTGCAATAAGAATGTCCAGCCTACATTGAATTCGTGGTAGCAGGCCGTCCAGCAGTTCACCCCCGACCACCCAGTACTCACCCACTGAAGGCAGCACCGGTCGCTTGCCCGCCGAGCTACAGCCTTGCGTGTCAGTGGCGCCGCCAAACGGGAAATATGGCGAACTAGGACCGTACGGGTTCCCTACAGGTGGCACGTCGGACGCCGGCGCTCCCGGCGGCGCCGGGTATACCTCCTGAAGGTACAAACATTTGAATCAGTACATAGACCCTGTTGAAAAAATAGCCCTCCAAATACCGATAAACAGAGTCAAACTTCAAAAACAACATATAATTATAAGACAGTCGATTTTGTTGTATATCCCGTCAGTCAAAACGACAAATTGTATGCATGCTGTTTAGCTTAACTGCTAAAAACTCATGATCACTGTCACTGTCGATGATAGCGAACACGAAAGCGTCGTGATCGAACGACGAAAGTAAATTTGTCAGTGATTCACAATTTCCATATTATAGCCCGTCGCTCTACTTAATATATAATACTATAATAATATACTATATTAATACTATCATAGCTCTACTATAATAATAATTTATGTTCGTCCCAACCGATATTTCACCAATTGAACATTATCCATTTCGACTCTTATCGGCGTCAGTATTTTCCTATTGATATTGTGTCCATCGATCATGTTCACTTGGATATTTATGTATTCCCGTGACATTCGCCATCCAATCATATTTAATTTAGAATCTTCGCCCATTTGATATCTTACATTAGACACGTTGTCATTCGATCATTTTCTTGCAATCATTAATGTTGATTCTTCGCCCATTTGATATGTTCCACTAGACATGTCATTCGATCATTTTCTTTCGCTATTTGGCCACTTTGAAGTCGATGAAGGCCGCTTTGAAGATGGACTTCTATTCACGAAAGCACGCCAGTTCACGTGAGGAACATTAATATCAGTCACTAATAAACCCAGGTTTCCCGGTATCAGTACCGGCGATAACGCCCAGCCATCGCGTGACAACAGGTATTACCGCGATATGACAACACCCACGTTTCCTACGCCACACACAATATTTCGAAATGACACGGAAAATACTGACTTATTATTGTAAACGAAGCGAATTATTTGCATTGCAATGGCGGATTCCAACGGAAACATCGTGTGACAGAAAACATGTCAACTTTGCAGGAGGTACATTTACACAGCGAGGATCGCGTTACAGCTGAATCCAACAAAAATGTGAGCGCAATCTAAATAGAGGTGCCGCCTGTTCTCCGTCCTCCAGGCACGACGGCTGATAACCGTCACCGTCGACACGGCTTGTTTAGAACTGTTTGGCCATCGGTCAATCGGCAGCCTCAGTCTGCGTAAACAACACAGAGCTCGAGAGCTTCCAGCTCAACCATAAACGGCACACGCCTCACTAACAATGCGATTAAGTGAATGCATGTGACGATCGAACCGATCCTTCGCCAAAGCCTATACAAAATCTTGAATGAATGCGTTCAAATAAGGTTGCAGCCCGCATACGCCATAAAACAATTGATCTATAACGATGTGATTTGTATATAGCCAGTCAATAAAGAGTCGGTGACGGACACTGTACTGTGACTGAAGATGAATGCGGTGCGTTTCGCTGTTCTCAAAGCTAACGTTGCGAGTAACCCAGCAGCTACAGGGCCACTGAATGACTGACCCGTGGCGACTGAGTGACTGACAGGGCGACTGAGTGACTGACTTGGCGACTGAATGACTGACAGGGCGACTGAATGACTGACGTGGTAATTGAATGACTGACGTGGTAATTGAATGACTGACGTGACGACTGAATGACTGACGTGACGACTGAATGACTGTCGTGGCGACTGAATGACTGTCGTGGCGACTGAGTGGCTGACGTGGCGACTGAATGACTGACGTTGCGACTGAATGACTGGCGTGGCGACTGAATGACTGACGTTGCGACTGAATGACTGGCGTGGCGACTGAATGACTGACGTAGCGACTGAATGACTGACGTGGCGACTGAGTGACTGACGTGGCGACTGAGTGACTGACGTGGCGACTGAATGACTGACGTGGCGACTGAGTGACTGACGTGGCGACTGAGTGGCTGACGTGACGACTGAATGACTGACGTGGCGACTGAATGACTGACGTGGCGACTGAATGACTGACGTGGCGACTGAATGACTGACGTGGCGATTGAGTGACTGACGTGGCGACTGAATGACTGACGTGGCGACTGAATGACTGACGTGGCGATTGAGTGACTGACGTAGCGACTGAATGACTGACATGGCGACTGAATGACTGACGTGACGACTGAATGACTGACGGGGCGATTGAATGACTGAAGCGGCGACTGACGTAGCGGCTACACGGGAAATGCATCGGATCACGTATCTGAGTGAGTTTGCAATCACGACGAAACTTGCGGTGGCAAACGGAACAGTCGACGAATCCAGTGATCTCCCCGTTGGATGAGATCGATCTGTGTTCACTGAATCAGAACGGCAAATGTTATGCAACAGTGAGCTAGATTAGATTAGATCCTTGTTAACCCGCGCGGCGCTGGGGGGGGGGTAAATTTTACCCCCCCCCCCCGGATTTTCTCCATAACTTGAAAACTATGACATATATCGAAATGAAACTTTCGGTACCTTATGGTACATCAATTCTACATCTTGTGTTACTATTTTTTTAAATTCGTGAGAATTTTGAGGAGATAATGACGTTTTAGTGACGTCATGTCATGTCATTTTTGTTGAAAAAACGTTAAATGTTTGAAAAATCGTGGAAAATAGCGTGTTGATGCAAATCGCAAATAAAAGGCGTCAAAAGAAAGCAAATAACATTGTCTTTAACATGGCTATCTCAGATGTTCAAAATTGTGGGTTTTTGACCCCCAAAATGCAAAAAAAAATGATTTTGGGGGAAGAATTTCCACAAAAGTTTTTTGTTTGAAGATTTTCAAAAAAACCGGAAGATATATTAGAGAACCAAGTATGAACGATGTTCAAACCAAATTTCAAAGCAATTCCTTTATTTTTGACTGACTTATGGCTCTCTAAGAATAAGTAACTCATGACGTCATTTTTTTAAATTGCGTTTTTTGGCTTTTACTGACCAGATACAGACAAATAAATGCCACCACTGTATTTCGAAGACAAAACTAGTCTAGAAACATGCAATGTTTATTTAGATTAATCAATTTCAAATTTTGACCTTATTGTGACCTGACCTTGACCTGAGGGCGATTATATGGTGTCAAGCTGTGAAAATGGCTGCTTCTATCGAATTATACGTGTAAAATAACCCATACAACATGTGTCGCATGGCTTTCGTAGACCTGTGACCTTTTGTGACCTGACCTTGACCTTTGCTTAAAATTTCACTTTTACTTATGCTGGAGATGCATTATAAATTTGAGAGCACTTTGTGTGATAATAGTTGCAATACAAGGCTTTGGATGGAAAGTATAGCCCAAAAACCCAAATACTTACATTTTGACACTTGACCTGACCGTGACCTGACATGTGACCTTATGTTAATATTTTCGGGCATGCGTTAGATTCTTCTCACTGAGGGCTTTCGATCCCCGCCTTGCGCATCTCGCTGCCGTTATTGGTTCGGAAGATACGAGGGGGGGGGTAAAATTTACCCCCCCCCCCCCCCCCAGCGCCGCACGTTCGGATGGAGACCCCAGCGCCGCGCGGGTTAACTGAGCATGACAAATGACAGTTAAATGTAAAGCCTGCAATGTGTGAAAAATCAATTCATCTGCGCTTCCGTAACATCTTTTTTTTCGTGCGTAATCTTTTCTCACATATTTCAACTATCCGCATGCTACAACAATAGACAATCTGTGCAACAGCAAGTAGATTTCACTGGACATCGAGCGAGACTTGGTATCTTGGCTCGTATCATTTTAAATCGATAGTTTCTTTACAAACAAACAAAAATGTTTAACGTGACAGTATATAGACGGTATCCGTTGTCCATTCAGTGTGCACGGGTGATCAGGTAGCTCTGATCTTAGAGCCCGATCAGTTCGCTACTGTGACTACTTCAGTTCAGTTCAGTGATGCTGCGTAGTGCTTTGGCGAGCGCAGGGCCGAGCTAACATGTCATCAGTTCAATTCACTCAGCTTCATTGGTCTGTTGCACTCATTTCATCTCACGTCCCACCTCACACGGTGAACAGTGGAGCGCAAGAGACGAGACTCTCTCCCTAACACAGCGGCTCCGCGAACCTGGGCACCAGCCTACACCCGATACTCCCAAGCCCAGCCACCGCGCCGGGGGCAACAGCCGGCATACCGGCATACCGCCATCACCGCCATCGCCGCCTCCCAGGTACCGTACCGTCCTCTGCAGTGTCCCGGCCGCGGCCAGCGCCGACTCAACAGCATCCACCCGCCAGCCCACTCCGTCCCAGACCGCCTACACCACCTGCACGACGTCCCACCTGTTTTTGGTCGCTCGCCGCCGCCCGCAAACACAGGGCAGCGGGTCGTCCGACCCGCCCCGACCCCGGCTAATTGGTGGCCGTCGCCGCGCGGCCCATGCCTAATTAATCGCTTCCCGTCCCCGGTCGGTCGGCCCGGTCGGCAGTCGGCCCGGTCGGCGGGGCTCGCCATTGATCACTCAGTACCGGTGGCAGTGAGTCCTCCTCGACAGTGGCCGCCGTTAGCGACTCGGGGTGATATTTAGCCGTAACACTGTGCCGCCGCCGCCGGCAGCGCCCGACTGTTGATTGGTTGCCCCGGTGACCGGTGCCGGGTCGATGGGCGTGTCTCGAGCTGACCCGACTGCCGGTCATTCATAATGCAGTCCCGCAGTACTGTCTTCATAATGCAGTCCCGCAGTACTGTCTTCATAATGCAGTCCCGCAGTACTGTCTTCATAATGCAGTCCCGCAGTACTGTCTTCATAATGCAGTCCCGCAGTACTGTCTTCATAATGCAGTCCCGCAGTACTGTCTTCATAATGCAGTCCCGCAGTACTGTCTTCATAATGCAGTCCCGCAGTACTGTCTTCATAATGCAGTCCCGCAGTACTGTCTTCATAATGCAGTCCCACAGTACTGTCTTCATAATGCAGTCCCGCAGTACTGTCTTCATAATGCAGTCCCGCAGTACTGTCTTCATAATGCAGTCCCGCAGTACTGTCTTCATAATGCAGTCCCGCAGTACTGTCTTCATAATGCAGTCCCGCAGTACTGTCTTCATAATGCAGTCCCGCAGTACTGTCTTCATAATGCAGTCCCGCAGTACTGTCTTCATAATGCAGTCCCGCAGTACTGTCTTCATAATGCAGTCCCGCAGTACTGTCTTCATAATGCAGTCCCGCAGTACTGTCTTCATAATGCAGTCCCGCAGTACTGTCTTCATAATGCAGTCCCGCAGTACTGTCTTCATAATGCAGTCCCGCAGTACTGTCCGCCCACAAATAGGGTGTGCCGACAAAACTTCTAAGGAATTACTTCTTACGACACAACTTACAAGTCAAAACTTACACGCGTCAAAACTGCCAATGTCAAAACTTATAATGGAAAAAATGATTCGCATCAAAACTTCCAAAGCAAAAACTTCTAAACGACAAAACTTCCAAATGTCAAAACTTCCAAAGCCAAAACTTCTTCGCGACAAAACTTCAAATGAAATTACTTCCAATTCGAAAACTTCTAAACGACAAAACTTCTAATGGCAAAACTTCCAAGCGACAAAACTTCAAACTGTCAAAACTTCCAAAGCAAAACTTCTTCGCGATAAAAATTCCAATGAAATAACTTCTGTTAGGTTATAGGTTAGGTTAGGCTAAGTTAGGTTAGGACGTTTATAAGTTTTTGCATTGAAAGTTTTGCCTCTTGTAAGTTTTTGCATTGGAAGTGATTTAATTAGAAGTTTTGTCGCTTGGGAGTTTTTCATTAGAAGTTTTGCCGCTAAGAAGTTTTGACGCTTATACATTTTTGCATTGGAAGTTTTGACGCTTTGAAGTTTTGGCATTGGAAGTTATTTCATTAAAAGTTTTGGCGCTTGGAAGTTTTTTCATTAGAAGTTTTGACTATTTGAAATTTTGACGCATAGAAGTTTTGCCTATGTAAGTTTTGGCTTGGAAGTTTTGGCTTGGAAGTTTGGGCTTGGAAGTTTTGGCTTGGAAGTTTTGACGTTAGAAGTTCTGCATTAGAAGTTTTGACGTGGAACCGACAAATAGGCCGACTACATTGCAGCTCTATTACCGATATATACAGACGTAAGTCTCCAGTAGCCTCTAATATATACAGAGTTCTTCAGCTCTTGCGGAACTTTAAATAACAGGCCAGTTTTTCCTATGCATATGTCGGCCTCTCTCCCTCTCCATTCAAAGAAGATAGAACTGATGCAACATAAAATGTGATTCTACAATCACATCATTTCTCCAAATGAAGGTCAAACAAAACGCCATTCGGCATTCAACAAATCTCATAAAAAAATATCGAATCCGGCAGCTCGAACCGGGTGCGTCACGCCCAGCCCAGCGTTTCGGGCGTATCAGATGGCATTGCCGACTGACAGAACACTGCCAGAAGACTGCCGTCAATACCACATACTCGGTCACGTTCAGGGGCACCACCCCACCAGCAGGCATGCAGCCGACTGGAGAGAAGATTTCAGACAGCGATAGACACGCCGACTTATGCAGAATCACAGGAAATTCACCGTCAGGAAGACTCGCCATCCTACTAAGAATTGTACAAGGTTCCAGGTGTGCCTGGGATTAAACAGTGTGTCATCCAGGCTGGAGAAATCTGCCCAATATTCACACACCTGTGCACACTCATCAAATAGCACGTGTCTAAAAAATACATGGGTATCGGGATTCAGAGAATAAATGATTTGCATGAAACGGACAACGGATAGTTAGAGCTCTGTATAGCCGTTAACTGGCAAGCCATGTATTTATCCGTATATGTGGAGTCCAGTGTTCGGCACGGGCCCACCAACCCCCAGCCCGGCCCGGCCCGGGCCCATGAACAACCAAGCACAGGCCCCGTCCGGGCCCATGAACACCAAGCCCAGGCCCGGACCAGGCCCGGTCAAATTCATAATATTGAGGCCCAGGCCCGGTCCGGCCCGTTCAGATTAAGCATATCATTATTTTCACCAAATTTGCAATCATTATCCTAGCATATTTACTTGTATACTATAAATGTGAAGCAATGAACCAACTATACTAACAAAAAACAGCCACAGGAACAGTGTGTTGCTGTGGAAGGGAACTGGTTGTTAAAATATTTGTAAGCTCTG
The DNA here is from genome assembly GCA_036785665.1 of Chirona hameri. NCBI lineage: Eukaryota > Metazoa > Arthropoda > Thecostraca > Balanomorpha > Balanidae > Chirona > Chirona hameri. Next base: position 51,958 of record JAXIVJ010006486.1, read on the forward strand.
ACCTGAGCTTGCGCGCATTACTTCAACATTCTCAGCCCAGGCCCGTCCAGAGCCCGGTGATTTCCTTTAACCCGCGCCGTGCCGGTGCTCGGCGCCACCTTCGCCGTGCCGGGAGGGGGGGGGGGGGGTAGACACCCCCTCTAACTCGAAAACTAAAAAGGCTAGAAAGACGCAGAAAAAGGCGTTCGGAAGCCAAGACAAGCACATTCGAAAGTACTTCAGATATTGTTTTTCCAAAAACCAATATTGAGGTTACCAGAGGTCATCAAGGTCAAATTCCAGTTTTAGGACTTCGCTCCAGAAACCCCCAGATATCACAGGAACTATGATAGCCAGGAACAAACGGAAAAGAGCAATGGAAAGCTCTTGAAACATGCAATCGACAAGGAGTCCTCAGATTTTAGTTCAGGTCAATAGTTTAGGCTTCAGAGCTCATCAAATGTCAAAAAGGCTATTTTTTACCAAGTGTTTCGCAAATAGCTTTTTACCTAATAACGACAAGGCAATAATGTTGATGCCATCGTGTTTGTTTGGTCAAGGCGCTTCGACTCATATTAGTGATGACCAGGTAAAGTCAATTAAAAAAATTGACCTCGGGTCAAGGTCAAGTGGTGACCACAGTAAGTCATGTTGCATATGGGAAGACGTGCCTCGACGAGACAAGCACATTGGTGTCGGTTTCACTTCACTATCGTCATTATGTCGAGTTATTGACATACAACTGTTGGTGACCTCGGGTGACCTCGGGTGACCTCGGATGCCCTCGGCTGGCCTCGGCTGACCTTGTATGGGTCACTGAACAAAAATGGCACCTAGGTCATCAAGAATCGCCTATAATAACATGATCAATAAGTAATTGGACTGATATCTTGCGTATCCTTGGAATAGGAAACATTTGAATATTTCTCCATTTTTTTTAATAAATTTAGTCCGAATGTTTTGCATGGATGGATTTCCGAGGTCAGGACCCGCGCTAAGCAGAGCTTGTTGCGCAGGTCCTGACCTCACCACCCGATCGCGCAATTCCTGTTGGCCGGCATAATTTAGAGACGAAAGTTTTACGTGCCCGACATACCTGGACACGGTCCTCCCCGCCCACTGACGTCACCTGACCTTGAGTGCGACCGCTGCCACCGGCCACAGGCAACAGGCCATCCCAGTCAGGAGCAAATAGCGAGCGCCGAAGCGACTCGAACCCGGGCTGCCACTACCGGGATAGGTCAGAAGTCCAGCGCTCTCCCACTGAGCTACAGGGGCGGGCTACAGGGCTCCATTGGCTTGGGGGGTCACGAAATTGACCCCCCCCCCCCCCCCCCCCCCCCCAAGTCAATTTCGATACAATTTCGATACTCCATTGATAATGAAGAGGTCACGAAATTGACCCGACCTTAGGCACCTGATATAAAAATCCATGATATACGAATAGTAGATATATATGACCTTATGAAATCCTGTAAGTGTAAAACCGATCGTCCAAAAGCTGTGACTGTGGTACTACAAGTTGTTTTGTAGGTGGGGTCACGTGACCCGGTCTGGTGACCGACCTGAGATGACCAGAAGTATTGTTTTACTACATAATGTGCGCAATTGATGCCCAAACAGCTGTGCCAAAAACGGCGGGGCGCAGCGCCGCCGTTTTTTCCGCTATCCTCGAAAAACCTGAGGGGGTGCCTAACCTGAGGGGGTGCCCTCCCTCCCCTCTCCCTCCCTTTCCCATCCCCCTTTCCTCCCCTCCCCCTCCCCTCCCCCTCCCCCTCCCCCTCCCCCTCCCCCTCCCCCTCACCCTCACCCTCACCCTCACCCTCACCCTCACCCTCACCCTCACCCTCACCCTCACCCTCACCCTCACCCTCACCCTCACCCTCACCCTCACCCTCACCCTCACCCTCACCCTCACCCTCCCTCCCTCCCTCCCTCCCTCCCTCCCTCCCTCCCTCCCTCCCTCCCTCCCTCCCTCCCTCCCTCCCTCCCTCCCTCCCTCCCCCCGCACGACGCGGGTTAAGTTGAGGCGCGGGTTAAGTTGAGGCCCGGCCCCGGCCCGGCCCATGGCCCGTAGGTCCAGCCCGGACCGTGGCGAACTCTGACGTGGACACTGGACTGGACAGCAGCCACAGGAGCCATCTTAGTAATGTCTACGGTGCCTCCCACTCCTCACCCAGTTTGCGACACGCAAGTTCCACACGAACCAACATGCGAACACTAACAAGGCGGCCGCATTTTAATCCAATGTGATTTTCGCATAATGTTGTACCCGATGAGGCTTACCTGATTGTCGCCATATGTCGCCACTGGCTGGCCGTGCTTGTCTGAAACAAAACCCAAATGCACTGTCAGTCTAACCGGCGGCGTCCATATCCTACAAGCAAAACACATAGGACGACAATATGTTGGCGGCTAAAACTACTAAAACTAAAGCATCGGTAAAACTACTAAAGAGCATCGGTAAAAGGAAGCTAATTAGTAGGGAGAGGTAGATAGAAAATGTCAATTTTAAACCATGCTTCCTTATACTTTAACAAACATTAAAAAAGATAACTGAGCAGGGTGTTATTGAAGTCACATTATTAACCATGAAATTGCCGATCATTTCGCTCCCATATGGTCAAAATGTATTGTTTCGAAGGAGTGTTTATTGAAGCTGAGGCGCTGAATAAAATAAATGTCTATGGCTAAAGCAATCTTCAGAAGTAAACATTCTATTGGAGCAAACTAAACATGAATAGATACTCCCAGTCCTCATGCCCGAAACTATATTATCTGATTTGAGATCGTGTTTTAGGATATAGGTGAGGTGGGGGTAAGTACGACCTCCTTCACAAAGGCGTTCTCGAACAACTTCCACCACAAAACGTGCAAACGACATTTGAGACTCTGCCAAGGCTTTTGATAAAATCATAAAACCGAGCCCAAAGCACGAATACAACACTCAGAAAAATCAATCCCGTTTTTGCCACCCCGACAAAGGAAGCTTTTGTCGGGGTGGCATGCTTTACTGGTAAGAGCCCCGGCCTCGGAGCAGGACAGCGTCATACGGTCTGCAGCGTAACAAACCTACTAGAGATGCAAATTGCAGCACCACGGCGCCGGCGCTGGGCCCAAATTCAGGCCCGGCGTGCCTGAAGCTGTGTCTGAACTCAGGCTTGCCGGTCTCATGCCGGGCTCAGCACAAGTTATCAATTTAAAAAAAAAACTAAATAAATAGAAATAAATATTGGCAGAAGTCAGAACATACATGATCATGATAAATTGAGAAGAGAAAAAATACACAACAGTAAAACACCATCATAAAAAATAACAATGTTACAGCTTAAAAATTAAAAGTGATAACTAGTACGACCTAGTAAGGAGTGGATACACCAGTGAAACTTAATAAATCAAACTTTTGACAAAGTGTGAGATGCGAGTGAAGTCGAACAGAAACAACTACCCCAAATCATATTCTACTGGCATCACTAGTAACTAAGTGGGGTGGCATACAATTTTATATTTAGTCATCCCATTGCCCCAGGTCACCCCAAAATATTTTGTATAACAAATAACAAGTACCTATGGAACAAAACCACCTACGACGATAATAATTAGTCTTAATACTATTGTAAATACATATTACTGAGAATATGTATTGATACATATTTTCTATTTAGTTCCACATGAGAAAGGACATATTCAAGTCATATCATTGGTAATTTTGGTAGTAACAAATATTGTATTTTATGCAATTACAATTATAAAGGTGGAAAGACTGTCAATGCCAAACACAAAAAAAAAATTGCAAGGAAATCAATCAAGGAAAAGTGGCCAAGACCTTATCCCAGAATGCAAACCTGTCTAATTCCACTTCAACTCCTTATCACAATAGCTCCATAATTTGTATATGGCTTTGCATAATTCCACGTGACACCCCTCCATCCCTCCTTCCCTCCCTCAGATCGAGCAGCAGATCAATATTCGCGAATGTCTTGTCACTTTGACAGATATTCACAACTTCACACCTCAGAATCGCGACGCCTCAGAATTGCGTGAAGACAATTGTTCACGTTGGTATTAAAAAATAAGCTGTAGTATCAAATCCTAACCCTTGGGGCCAGTTCAAGTTTAAATATTTTTAAAAGAAGTCCGTCGGCCGAAATCCTCAATATGTTGTGACATTTTCATTTTGGTGATTTTAAGTCACTTATGGTAATAAAGTTAGTAATTTTGGTGATGTGATTAATTGTGTGCGCCGTTTTGAGCTCAACGATTTGCAATTGTCAAATACTTCAGCCGCCATTAGGCGCAGCAGTGAAGTTGTACGGCCTTGGCCTTGGCAGTGAAGTAGCTTTGTTTCTCTGTGCCCAAGGTCTGCATAAATATGTGCAATGCCGTATAAGAGTGGCTCTGTGCGTGTGGCTGGCTTGAATGTTAGTTATTTTTTTATTTTTTTTATTGGGGTTTAGGGGCGCTCCGACAACGAAGGTCACATGGCGCCCAGAATGTTAGTTATAGATATCTTGGCTTGGATAGTGAGGAAACCGAGGATACTCTGTAATCTAAAACAGGTTGATTATTTTATTTTTGTCATTCAAGATATGATTGTCACTCCCAATGTTTTTAGCACGTTTGTCATACTATATGTCCAGGAAACCTTGCCTTTTCCCCATTATCCTGTAAGTATATTTATTATTTACTAGTCCATGTCAACATTGCTCAAATAGGTAGTAGGTTGTAGTACCTCAACCTTGTTTGTAGAAGCTATTACAATTACAGCCCAAACATTACATTGTGTGATGTTGAGTGATGAGTCCATACTTATTACGTACTTTTAAGCTGCTTGTTTGGACTTGCATGATCCTGCCATGCTTTTTATTTTTGCAAACCACCAAAGATGAAAGAAGTCTACTCGCCTTGACCTGTTCCACTCTCCTGTTAGTCTGTTGTTGATTATTTATCTAAAGTTCTGACTTCTGTGGGATTTTTTTACGCAATGGTCCATATATATCCATTATCCATTGGTGTTTCAATGTGGTGTGTGTTAAAATGGTGCAAAATGCACATTGCAAATTATAAATATTCCTGCTAAAAGATTCTAAGTGTAGAATGAAGTATGCATGTAGATTGTTAGCTGCCGAGTGCCGGGCCTGGCGGGTGCTGCCACATGTGACCGGGCTTGATGCCGGTCCAAACCCATGCATGAGCGGTGGCGGCGCGGGGCCGGTTCCTGTTTTTGGGGAAATTTGTTTGCATCTCTAATACCTACCACCAATATACAGTCCCACTTCCCAGAAATGACGAACAGAAACACCGACAAACAACATGGAATGTTCGTGACTTACGATCATGACGTGCAACATGTCAACCGGGGTAAAACTTGGCAAACGGTGCAAGTATTAAGGTATACAATGAGCGCAAGCACATGCCCACTTGTCAGTTTGGATGGATGAAGACAGTCACTCACTAAGCTGTTTATGTCAAAGGCAAAATAACGAGCTCCTTTAACAACAAATTAACACTTGGCAAAGTCAATAAATAGACACATATTTCATGCAAATAAAATACACAAAGCCAGCAGTTACACTGACAAATTGTGAAGCGGCATCTGTTATCCTACTAACCCAGATCGCATTAACAGAAGAGGCACGATTAATACGCCAGCTCCAATTTATGGCAAAGAGGGCGTGGCCAGCAGAGTGGTTTATAGAACCACTTGCCCACTTCCGCCGGCTTGTCAATATACAACGGCGCATACCAGCTAACCGGGTGACGGTCTGAGTAATAGGTGCATCAGCTGCATAGCGACCCTGTCCGAACCGTGTCAACTCGACAGCACGACCCATGCACCTATCGTAAACATACTCCAGTACAGCTTCTCAGGGGCGATCAGGATGGGAGTCTTTAAAATGAAGATCTCAAGAAGCTAAAGGTATCCAAAGCTTTCTCGACTCTATTCGAACATTTCTTCATTCAAACTTGCTCCAAAAATACTAGTATTTACATCGCATACCGCTTTGCAAAAAAAAGACTAAAAAGAAGATTAACTAGAAAATGTGCAAAATGTCAAATGAAAAAGTGAAACCCCCTCAAAGCCTAGTGCCTGAAACCCCCGCAAAGCTAACCGTTCTCCAAGAAATGATTATAATAATAACACAAGCAGTCTGTTCGATCCTGCATACATAATCTGCTTCACTTTTTAACGTCAGGATAAAACACTGCCCGGCTGATTTGGATCGATTGCAGACATGTTAGAAGGCAGCCTGCTGATAACTTTGACACGTCTGTCCTGCCGTGGTGTATGGGAAAAATATGATTATGAGCGGCCCGGCCCGGCCCGTGGCGACGCTTTTGAGAAGCTCATATCTCTGCAACCGCACGTCCGATTGACTAGCGGACTTTTTTGCTGAGCAGCCCCATCTAACCTACCATGTTTGAGACCAGTGCCGACTCATGTGGGTGACTACCACTGCGCGTGCCGCGTGCCACGTGAGGGGCGTTGAAAAGTATTTTCCTGCAATAACTCCGCAACGGCTGGGCAGATTATGTGCAAATTTCGTGCGTGGTTAGGGACCCCTCAGCCATCACTTTCACACAACTCAGGGGTGGGTTGACTCTGCACGTGCGCACGTGCACACCACTATTCTATATCTCAGGAACGGCTGAGCCGATTGTGTTCAAATTTGGTGTGTGGTTAGGGACCTTTCAGCCGCCGCCTTTCCACAAATCAGGGGTGGGGTGGCTTTGCACGTGCACACCCCTATTCTATATCTCTGCAACGGCTGAGCCGATTGTGTTGAAATTTGGTGTGTGGTTAGGGACCTCTCAGCCCCCACTTTCCCACAAGTCAAAGGTGGGTGCCTCTGCACGTGCGCACCTTTTTTGTATCTCAGAAACTACTTGCCCGATCGAGTTGAAATTGCCCATACATTTCCTTCGCGCTCGCTCGCTCATCGCCAACTACGGCGCCTTACTGGTTCTAACCAGTCTAATCAGCTGACATAACAATAATTATTGAGGCTAGGTCATAAGGAATTGAGGCATGACGTGCACATTTGTTGTGTCACGGCTGGACGAGCAGAACCTACCCGCCGCATATGACTGGTGGCATACATTAACGGTGGCAAAAATGACAGAAAATCACCAAATACTTGCGCTGAGAACTATCACTGGCAGTGGCAAGTGATGGCAGCAGCATGACTATGTGAAATGGAATTCAAGCATCATTGTACAACCGTCATGAAAATGTCGATGTGGCATATCTGAATATCTGACGGCATTCAAACTCCACTAGATGTTTCTTTCACGTGTATGCTTGGATGCATTAATGCAACAAAAAAAATGAACCAACTGATGTGATGCAAAGCTTGCCAATGTTTCATGCTGGTTGATGGAGGGTATGCAAAATATTATCAGAATACAGAAATATTATCAGATTATATGACCATATGGTCTTTAATAAATTATGATATGATCTATGGCCTTAAAAGTTAAGTTGCATCATGGTGTGATACATCCAATGTAGATTCAGAGATTTCGACTTAGCTGGCAATACCACTGGCCATGGCCATCACTGACCTATTGGCCATGTCCCAATGGGTGTTGGCATGGCATAGAGGCTGCTACCTATCTGCATCTCTAAATCTCACAGCCCACGAAATCCTGCCTTTCAAAGACCATGCAAAGCCAAAAGAATAATGCAATCAACCATGGTAAAATCTGTACAATCTCACACACACGCATACACTAATGCCCCACAACGTACAATATTACCTAGCCTATAGTGTTCTGGAACCAAATATCTGCCAAAATGCTAATGTGTGAACAGGTCAGCCATCCTATAGTAAGATCTGCCGTATGCCTACATTGTGTTATACCAGATGGCAGATACTGTTCATGATATATCCCAGGAACTCCGCTTCGTTCACGATGAACACTGCCAGAGACAGAGTATAACTGACCCACAGCCTGACTAGTGGTGTTGACATTGTACTGTGGCACAATTGTTGGAACATGTATCATCAGGGTCTTCAACATCAAAGCAAGCAGGAGACTGGAATACTTTACCAGCAGTCAGAATCAAACACAGAACCTATGGAATTCAAGCCCAATCCTCTACTGACTGAGATGTCCAGACCAGCCATGACCTGACTACTCTGCCTCCTCAGTTTTATAGATGACATGTGCTTGCAACTGAGTCTGATTGACACCAATACCTTAGCAGACAATACACACAACATAATTGTATTGGTACAGCAGTAGCTGTAATACTACTAAATGGAATCAGCAATGGTTTTATAAACAGTGGATTTAAAAACACAGCATTCATGTCCTGCAAATGCTAAACTGATGTATTGAACCTCAAGCACCAAGGGCGTAGCTTCTCCAGAGAAGTTGGGACAGGGGGGCTGAGCAGGGAAAAATCGCTTAAAGTACCATCAAAATCCACAAAAATACAGATTTCTCCCCGGATTTGACCCACTTCCTCGTCCAAGTTGGGGGGGGCTGAAGCCAAGTTGGGGGTGGCTGAAGCCCCCTCAACTGAATAGGATCCTAAACCCCTGTCAAGCACAGTAAACACAAATATGCCTGTGATGGTAGATGTTTTCATGCTTTGGAAATCTTGGCCAACCTAGCTTTACACCTGTCAATTCCGGGACCTGTATCTCAAAGCTCTGATTACAGACTCCTACATATCTTGACTGTTCACTCATTTTGGCTACTTGCTATTAGGGCCGAGCTAACGAATGACTTGAAATTGTTGTCATTTTTCAATTCTTGGTGAGACAGGAACTTCCAAATTGTTTAGTGGTGAGCTGATAAGGCATCAATGTTAGTCCTTCCCGTTGGTGCAACAGATACACACTGTGTTCACAATGGTGACCAGTGTTGTATTTTTCATTTCATGACCTGGTCCTGAGAGTACAAATCCATAGGTGGAGAGTAAAATTGTATTGTCAGGCAAGTTAAGATTTTCATTTTTGTTTTAATTATTTTATTTTGAAAGTAAAAACATCCTGATTTGTAATAGATATTAAATCCCTCCGAGGAAAATTGAATTATAGTTTAACTACGATGTCAGTAAGATCAGGCGAAAAGAGAGCAAATTTCCTGAACAAATATGAAGAGAGCAAAATTCTTTGGACCCGAAAAGTCCAGAAAATGGCCCAAATTCCAAGGCTCATGGTGACTGTGTTCACTGTTCACAATGGTGGACAGCACAGCGTGTGCTGCTACACGGTAACCTTTGAGGCGAGGTCTTTCACTACACAGAACCACTTCATTGTATGAAGCGAACTTTGTGGGGACTGCATTCTTCTTAACCCGCGCCGTGCCGGTGCTCGGCGCCACCTTCGCCGTGCAGTTAGACTCCCCCCCCCCCCCCAACTCGGCTCCTATCGGACGTAGACAAAAACCGAGAATACTGTTCGAAAGCTCGTCAAAAATAATTTTGAAACTATTCGATCATTTGTTGTCTCAGGTCAATATTGAGGTCACCAGAGGTCATCAAAGGTCAGATTTTCCAGTTTTAGGACTTCGATTCGAAACCCCAAAATATCTCGGGAACTATGATAGCTAGCAACAAACGAGAGAAAAAAACGAAAGCTCTTGAAAAATGCAATCGCATTGGTGTCCTCATATTTTAGCTCAGGTCAACAGTTGCTACAGAGGTCATCAAAGGTCAAGGGCTATTTTTGTCAAAACAGTTTTTTTCTCGCAAATAACTTTTTACCTAATAAAGAAAAGGCAATAATTCTGACCCCATCGTGTTTGTCTCGTCAAGCCGTTTCGACTCGTATTAGTGCTGACCAGCTTAGGTGAACTTAAAAATTTGCCTCAGGTCAAGGCAGTGTCCCAGCATTGGGAAATTTGGGTGGAAAACGACACCCTATGGATACTATTTTCACTCTTTTCTAGAGTTTTACTGTGAATTTTCCACTGCACGCTTTTGAAATTTATCGCTTCACTGTTGCGTTTAATCAGGTAGACTTTGTGTTTTATCACGTCCAAAAAATGCTAACTTTGTGTTAATATACAATTTTCCACTCCTTATTTTAAAATGTACCTATTAGATAATTGGAACCCTGATACTTATTTATGAATGTAATGATAGGGACAGCTTGTGGAGAGAAAGACAGGTAAGAATTGGCATAGGTAATAACTAATTCCTGTGAGTGGGTAATTGGGTATTGATAAAGCCTAGGGGTATTATATATGTATATATATATATGATATATACTTAGATAAAGGGTATTGATAAAACATACGGTTTTTGGGTCGAATTTTCCACTCTGTATCAGGGTTGGAAAAGTTGCTGTTTGCTGGTATACAGGGGTACCAGGAGATTCTGTACTCTGGAATTGTGACTGGAAAGAATGAACTTTTTGTACTCTTTGAATATGCAATTATTAGAAACATGCCAAACTCATATGAATGTGTTCCCAGGCACAGCAGACATCAATGATAAAAAAAATGGAACGACATGAAGCAGAAAACGATTTCCAACCTTCAAGAACCAAGAGTCTCTAAACTGAAACCTTTGGTCAGCAAGCTGAAGTGCCAGCGCCTACATTGTGTTATTCCAATGCAGTTTCAAATTAACATATTTGTTTTAAATATAAACATGATGTATGATGCAGTCTTCTGTCTGAGAACAAACTGATCACAAATTATGGGTTAATCCAGACAACTCATTAGCTATACGGTAGGCATAGGTCCAAAGTCCAAACACAGCTCTTCCTTAATGTTAAGGCAAAGTCCATGTTGCTTATCTCGAAAAGCGTCAGCCAGTGGTGTTAAAAATAGCCCAAAAGAACCAAACAAGAAACAAAGCACCTACCAATCTGACTGATAATCACACACCGCTGTAGACACCACTACACAAACCAAAATAGCGTACCACATGGAACCAGCCGCCCTCATGAGACGTCCTGCGCTGAAAATGTCTCCTTATCTTCCTTCAGAAGAGATGAGCACAATATTACACTGCTGAGTACTTGCCTCTATAAGTACCTTGCGGTTTCCCCTTGTCGGAAAACATCATGGTACCTGGTATTTGTTGAGAACAAGTACTATGCAACTAATCATTCTTTTAAAAGGTTAAATGATCAATTAAATGGTATGCAAGGAAAGTGCTTGCCTTCCTGATGCCAATAGTATCATTATTTTGTTAAGAAGACCGCCATTTTTAGGCGTAAATAGCTAAATGAGAATCCTTGCACTCTTTGTCTCAAACACCAGGTAACCAGGTGCATACCGTCAAAGCTATATGTCTGATATATCTTATCAAAAGGGGCTTGTTAGTCTAAATTAACTAAATGTGAATTAAAAATGTCCGGCCCTGTATAAAAAAAAAATTCAAGAGCATCCAACATGTGGAAGAGGTTGTATAACACTGTCTCTAAGATATACTCAGTGCTGTTCTCAGTGAGCTCCCACGAGAGCTCAACGCTGATTGGTCCATGTCCACATTGTGCACATGTCTTGGGGACAACACTATTACACCCCAAGTCTTGAGACTTAGTTACAGTTATCTTGGTCTTGACCACACAAAACACCTAGTCCCGATGGAAAATGGCCAGTCCTTAAAAATAATCACACCATCTGATGCACAACTGATTACTCCATCCACCTTGGTCACAACTCAAACTGTTTGTGTAAGTTTTTTTTGTTTTTTTTGGGAAAGAAGAGACCCCATCATGTTGCAACAAATTATATCAAATATGTTTGACATTTTCTTAGGATAAACTTTTTAAATTGTCAAGTTTATATTTTGTAAGTATATAAAACGAATTTTGTAATGTAATTACATAAAAGTATTATGAAAAAGTTGTTTTTATATTCACCCATGCTATTACTGCATCAATATTTTGATAGTGATTTGAATTTGAGTATAAAAAAATGTATTCAGGTGAGCCAAGGGATCAAAAAATTGATGCACTTATAACGCAATATTGCATCAATTTCCAAGAGAATTATTGAACATCTGGGTGGCTGAAACTGTATTATGAGCCACAATGCACAGATTCCTGTGCTATTCATCCCATCACTGTCATCCAGTGCTTCATAATTGCCATTTGTAAATCTGTAATTTTCCCAATACCATTTATATTGGGTTGGATCAAAATTTTGATGCATCAAAAAATGGATTATTTGGGCCTAGTGCCAGCAACTCAAATCTGGTGACGTCATAAAGCTTTTCTATCACTAGACCAACAACAGTGATAGTAACCTTGAACCTTGATTACTGCATAACGTGCATAACATGGCACACCGACAGGTCCCTTAGTTGAAGATAACCGATGTTCTTTTGTCTTCTACATTTATAAGAAGAATCGCATGAAAACTTCCAATTCATTGATTTTTACAGAACTCATGGAAATCCTGCATCAGTAATCATGTTCGGTCTTGTAACAGAATGCGTTTGAAGCCAAAATTGTCATAGACTACCTAAATTAAAACAGAATGGACAAAAACGAATGAGGTTGGGTCAAATATCGCCTTTTGTTTGGGTCAAAACGTGCACCAGCATTGCACACGGCACGAGACATTTGTGGCGCAAACAAAGTGACGTCTAAACTCATTTACAACCACAACCAGACAGTTTTCAACCATAAATTAGGAAGACTGAGAGCATATACAGCTCATAGACACTCACCTTTTTGCTTGTTGGCAATATTATTGAAGCAGTTTTGAAAAACTTCATACAGCTGCATAGGGTTGTCATCACTGGCCGCCATCTTTCCTCACCATTGTTTTGCGGGATTGAGAAGAGGCTAGTAAATCGTTAACTCGAGCCGGCCAATACATAGCTGATGCACTTCTATGCATTAAATAAAGAAATATGGAGAGAGAAAAAAAATTGCACTCAAGCAAATAGCCATAAGCAATGTGGTCAAGATCGTATGCAGCCAAATGCTGTTCCACAAATTGCCAAAGAAAAAATCAGCGCTGAAAATGATCGAATAATAATTTCAGCAACGGAGTTCCTATTCATAGCCATTTTTCCCAGCTAATCATGAAACACACCATGGGAAAAGAAGGAAAGCGAAAATGCGTGATGCAAAGAGATTGTACATCATTGTACAGCAATGTACAGTTTAAGGTTTTGCATGGTAAAGAACCATAAAATATATCAATTTTGGAGAATAGTTATGAGAAGTTCGCTAGCAATAATTATGTCTTCTATGAATACTTGCATACTGCTCTTATCTCGTGACAAGTTTAATGAAGAAAATAATCTGGGTAGGGTAAAAATATCTTAAAAGTATCCGGGTATCCTAAGATAATTTTGTAAATACTAAAAATACATTTCCCTGGTCTTCCCTAATGATCCTGAATGTATTGGTTAGGCAAGTAGAGACAAAAAGGGAGTTTAGGTAATCGTCCCTGTCACTTCCTCGGTCAGTTAGGGATCTTCGGGGAGTTACTGTCTATCCCGGTGGGTCGATCGTAATATGTAGGATTACAAGTAATTACCGAGCGGGCGCGAAGCGCCCGAGAGGTTTCTCGTCAACTTACTAGACAAATTTACATTTGACCCGGCCCGATCCGGCCATGCAGACGCTTTTCGGAAGCTAATAACTTTGCAACCACTGCTCCGATTGAGATCGGTTTTTCACCATTGGATAGGACCATCAAATCAATTTTGATTTTGTCATGGTGCGTTATGATAGGCGTGGTCGAAGTAAACCAAGTCGAAGAAGTAAGACGTCGAAGTAAACCAAAATAATTCTTGATCATAAATGGCTTGATGTATCTAACCATACGTTTTGTATACGCTGAAGCATGCAGCGCTCAGGAACTATTCCCTTTTGACGGATTCGAGAAAGGAGATCATGTACAATTTAATACCAGTAAAACTCCTTTTTGGGCGATGACCGAGCGGGCGCGCACTGCTAAAGCTAAAACAGGTTTGAAATATGCAACGGTACGGGAGCACACGTGGTGGTAACACATAGTCCTTTTAGTCCTTTTAATCCCCCATAAAAATTGTCAGGCCTCCATGCATGCCAACTAGAGCTGCCATTTTTCTGGCCTGAGCCTACCCGCGCCGCGCCGCAAACACTGTTCAACTACCCACCACTACCCACGTGCTCAAATAAGCTGTCAACTACCCACAACTACCCTCAACATAAATTGTACTATTTTTGGATTGACGAAAATTAAAGCAAAAACCTTTCAATTACGCAAATTCATGCAATAAATTTGAATGATATTGCTGATATGAAAGCGCAGTCACTGAAATAAGGTTTAGAACTTCCCTTTTTTGAAAAGTCGGAAATTCTGCTACCCGCCAACACTTCACTTCACTTCACTTCAGCCAAATGATTGCTTGGTAGTAACTACCCACGTCTCGTGGGTAAGCGGGTATAAAAGTGGCACAAAAGTGAAATAGTTCACCTTCGGAAATTTTTCAGAACACGACTTTATTATATTGTTTAATACAGTTTCTTTTTTTTATTTTCAAAAATGGTCCTACATCGCGCCAATTCAGGACAGAAGGTCGTACATTATTAATGCTATGGTGTGCGTTATTGGTCTGTGCATGCTCCGTGCAGTGCTGGCACTCTCGGACAGACTCTCAGGTATATCATATATGCGCCGCATTTCTTCGCCAAAAAGTCAAAT